>UCOM01001243.1:0-45707 GCA_900474385.1 Ormyrus pomaceus
AAATGGGCCATAATTTGAGTCTGTCCTTCGGTTACCACAAAACATAGTAATTTTTCTTTTGATGTTTTTCTCAGTGCGGGTATATTCCCTTCATTTGCAACAGACTATTTGGCAGAAACGACCCAGAAATAAAAAAGCAAGAACAATTGCGCCTGATGCGCGAGAGGATAAAAAGCCACTCTCCACCGTATCGCCGGCAAAAAAAGAAAACATTTAAATCAGAGTAAATCGAACCCGCGAGGTCGAGCAGGAATTACCGCGTTAAAAATACTTAACGGATAGATTTTCACACCCATTTCCATTCTCGCTCGCGGCAGTTAAAACGCGGCCGGAGAAACGGACCCAAGCGGCTTTAACAGCGGGCTTAATCCACCTGACGGAAATTTTAAGCTCCTAATTGCGCTCCGTGTCGGCTTCAAAGATAGAGAGCAATTCGGATATTAAAGTTGCAATTATGCAAACGCGGTGTTTTGCGCGCGAAACGCATTTCTCGTCGGACGCTTGATATTTTCCGAAAACTGGTACGTTAATTGATGCGACGGCGTTGTTTAAATCGCAGTTTTTTTTTCATTTACATTTTTATCGTCTTTTCATAAAGTTTTATTCGCGCGTCGCTGCTGGTTTGGGCAACTTTATAAGCAAGGCGTAATGTGGGGAGTCTCGCCTTTTATTTCCGCAAACTTGAATAAAAAGCAACGAAGAAATTCAGTCCCTTTCAATAAAAATATTTTTCCATATTCTGCTTTATTCCTATGCATTATTTCATTTTTTAGTCTAATAATTCTGTATATAGCTGTAAAGTTTTTTAGGCAACATTTATTGGTATCGATTTAATTTAATTTAAAATTTTTTAAATGCAATGAAAACAGCAATTTTATTCAACATAACGTTCTTAATAAAAGTGATTTTATCCGAAACAATTGGATCTTCAAATCATTGAAGCTTTTTAATGAACATACGATATTACAATGCGCTATTCTCATGCCAGTGTGAAATATTTTATTTTATTTGACACATATTTTGATGAAGCTCTTCTTTATGAAAAGTTGCCGGAAGTTAAAAGAGGGAGAGACTTTGAATTATATTAAATTTAGGCCAGACGGATGAACGTCTGAATGTAGAACTCATTGAAGTAAATTCTTTAAACAATGATCCTCTTAAGTAGACATAATATCCTAAAAAGCTGGTTTAAAATTTCAACTTAATGCGAGCGGTAAAGAATTCGAACTGCGTGACCTAATATATATTCACTTGGTTCTTTGCATTATATAATAATACGTTTGTGAACTTCTTTGTACTTGATGTTTCAAAGTAGTCAAACTTTTACCTAAAAAATTCATGACTGAGACACGATGACATCGGTTCCTACATTTATTTTTTTAGTCCGACAGTCTGCCCAGGTATTTAAAAGCGCGAAGCTTTTAAGAAGTTTCTGAATTCCATTCCGCGCAAAAAAAGTAGCGTATTTAGTAAAAACAATTAAAAAACTTGTAGAAAGAAGAACTTTAGCGAAAAGTTCCCAACTTCTGCGTTTGCAATAAACAAACTAAAAAAAAAAAAATCCAATCTCCTTTTAACGTCATAACGCTTTACATAATAAAACTTTCAACAATAATTTTATTCACATTATTTCGCGCAACGCACTAAAAGAATTTCATCCCCCGATAAAAATCCTTTCTCCGCGACAGTTACCCCGAGCCCGCGAACGCTTATCGAATCAAAACAATTGAACTCCAGTAGCCACGTCTCCGAACAAAGCCACGCAGCAGCATCGCGAAACGACGTTTATATCCGCCAGCGAGGCGAAAGACAAGTCCTCCCCCGCCGCGACGGCGAAACTCAATCGGAGCGGCAAAACTTCGAGCCCCGAACGAATTCAATTGCCATTTTTTTTTCCCGCTCGCTCGAGAGGGCCGACAATAAGGTCCGCCGTAACGCGATTACAACTCGGACTTAACTCGGCCTCCGTGAGGCGCAAATGTATCAGGGGGGTGGCTTCTTTTCCGCGTCCGCGTGTGGATTCTTCCGACCCTCCCGAACGTTTGCCGATCACTCGAGTCGTGTCAGGAAGCGTGAGTTGAGGAGCCGGGGAAATTCGGCGAATTTTATCTCCTCTTTCTGCTGTTTGCCGTAGTTTTGCAATTAAACGTGTTTTCGGAATCGAGGCGTTCGGTTCGTTATTATATAGAAAAGTTTCGGCGGCGACGATAACAATTCGAACTCATTGCGGCTCATAAATTATTTATCCGCCTAAACGCGAACGTAAACACGTTAAAAAATAATCGATAGGGCATTAAGTGCCTTATGGGATACTCAATTCCCCGTTAATGAAAGATATATTTCTGTTTTGTCATCAATCTTTTACGGCCTACATTCAAAGCCACATTCTCTTTATTGACTGTGCGACAGCCTTGATTTTTTTTTTTCCCGTTGTCACATTTTCAATTATTTATTCAAAGAAAATCCCTACATAAGAACCTCTCGGAAAGAACAATAGATAAACAAACTCCAATAAACATAAACCATCTCTGAAAAACCGCGCGAAGCTGACTTCCGCCCGGAGGATCTGCCCTTTTTTCCCTCCCGAGACCATCGAGAGCTTAAATCCGCACTCTTCCTCCGCGGCGAAAGAACGGCTAAATAAACTTGTTATCCCAGAGGCTTGAGAGCTTCTCGGCGCGTTATACGGCCGCGGCTTAATGCCCAATATTCCCGCGGACGGCGGGGGCCGCTGAAATTTATAATCCATAAAAGGCAGCTGCTCGCCGCCGGGCTAATCTACCGGCCGACGCGACAAACGAAACGATCAACTGGTGGCAGCTCGTAAATACACGGGGGCCGCGTCCGCAAAACGCGCGGCGCTTCCCTTTTTTTTTTTTTTTTTTCACCCGCGGGGCGGGAATTTCCCACGAGGGAGTCGCGAGAAATTGCGCGAATTTCAGGGCTCATTTCTGTAACTGCTAAGTGCCGGCCCCGGCGAAGGACGCGATGTATCAGGCGCCGAGACGGAGAGACCGAAACTATCTCATCTCGGAAGCGTATATAACGGCCGGGCTTTCGGACGTACCGCGTTCGATGATTTGTGGGCTTTGCTTTTTTTTTCATTTTAGTTTTTTTGCCTGCTTTTGAGCTTTTGTTTTCAGGGAGCTGATGGTTAAAGTAAGCTGGGGTTGGACTTTAAGTGTAATGTGAAAAATAAATAACAACTTACAAGCCATTAACGGCTGCAATTATGGTTTATTTGTTTTCGTGATTATTGACGTATGTTTTGAGCCTCAAGTTGAATCCGCACACAGTGACTGCATAGTTTGTAATTTGTTTACCCATCAAGCACGAGTAATTATATCAAGCGCTACAAGTGTGTACTATAGTAAAATATTAATATTGCTTGTTATTGCTTGAACAGGAAATTACGTTAATTACATTGTACACATTTATCATCGTAACTTTCTATTACTCAAACATACTTATAATACTAAACTACGTTTCAAAGGCAAGAATTCAACGCGAAGAATTCAAGTAAAATAAATCTGAATTCAACAAAAGACCTAAATTCCTGCCTCCAATTCCTCCGCCCAAACGGCAATCCTCCAAACTAAATACTTAAATAAAAGCACCAACTAATCTCTACAGCGGCACCGACTAATCTCAATCTTCCCGCAAAGAGAATACATTCGGCCGTTTATCCCGCCAACACCCATCTAAATATTGAATCCGAGCGCCGGACTAAAACCTCGTTCGTACCACTCGGCTTTACGAGCGCCTCCACTCCCGCCTATCGGCTGACATTTCGCGGAACAAAATCTCCGGCATACTCCGCGACTATATAAGCGAAGAATCGCGGCGCTGGTATGTCCTTCGTGAATTTTACCCCGATCCGCCCGAGGGATACCTGTCGCTCCCCGCTCGGCTATTCAAGGCACGAGTGCCCGGGCTTTTTGCAGAAACAGCCGCAAATCGAGTTGTCCCTTCCTTTCCGCCTTTGGCTCTCTCGCCGGCGGGAATCACGCGCCTGTATAAAGAGACGAGTGCGGGCAGATTGAGCGAACGCTCCTTCCTTCGATTCAATTAAAAGCGAACTTACTCCCGCGCGACAAATTCTTCTTTTTTTTTCGAAAAACCTTTCGTACATTCGGCGCTCGACGTCGTTCTCGGAAGTATATACACTTTTTACGCCGAGATAGCCGGCAAGACGGGCGAGCGCGGCATCGAGTGCATTAAAGCCAACGCTTTGCGCTCGCGCGACCTTCGTTCTCCGCAATTATATGCGCGCTCGCAACAAAAAGAGCCGTCGCTCGGCCGCGCGGCTTTACGCTCCGCATTCAGAAGCTCGGGCCAAGCGTAAACTTTGCATAATCGAGTGTTACGCCGGCTCTTGGAATTCGCGTTATTTATAACGAGCGGCCGCGGCGCAGCGCCGAGTGCGCGGTTACTTCCCCGCCTCCGAGATACGATTGTGAGGGAGAGCTGCTCTCTCCTCATTGAAATAAAAGTTATAACGAGAGTCGAAGGCGATGACGTACCGAAATCGCATCGGGCTTTGTTCTCGGGTTTAAGGAGGACGCTGCCGCGGAGAAGATAACCCGCAGTTACATAACGAGCTGTAATGATGCAATAACTTTGAAACAAGCATTTTTTTTTGTAAGGATAACTGCCTCTTTCATTAAAGTTGCGAACAAAAAGAGCTGTTGCCCTGTTTTATTTGAAAATATTTGGCTTCCTTCGCGAGCGCTCGTTTTTTCTTCTTTGTAAAAAACTTGTTTCTAATAATAATCAGCGCGTACTGACATATTTACAAGTCATCCCAAATTACTTAACCTTCCTAAAACGCGTCCCCGCGAAACCGCCTAAAAATTCATTACCCTCTCCCCTCCGCTCTGTCAATTAAACTCGATCGAGGTGCAGTCCTCCGCCACGACCGCGGAACGGCCTTCCCCCCCAGCCGAAGAATCAATCCGGGCATATGAAATTAAGGCGAGGTGGCCGGAACGAGGAGGAGATTGTGCAATTACGCCCGAGATACGAATGCCGATGCGGACGCGTCACAGCTAAGCAACCGCACGTCCGTCCGGCAGGGCAAAGGGTTCGGCGACGGCGCGAAAGGTCGATCGATCGGAACGTTGGCCTGCGATTGGCAACGCGTGCAGTACGCGCCCCGGGCTGCGAAATTAACGCGGCGGGCTTTTTTTTTGGCGTCGACTCGCGGCCCGACACTTGATCCGGCGAGCGCGTCGGGATTGAAAGGTTTTTCGGTGCCGAGTCGCCGCTCGAACTCGCGGGAAATTGAATTTATTTCCCGGAGACGATATCGCTCGGCTGTAAGCACCGCTGACTGTCGGCGGGTAATGAGTCGGTCGCTCTCGAATGGGTTATTATAGCTGGAGCGAATATTCAATGCTGTTTGTAATTTCGCGATACGGGGATTTTCATTAGAGTCCGCGTTCGGTGCGGCTTACTTTATACGGGACTTGTTGGTTGTAAGAGAAATTTATATAGTATTTGCGGGGGATGTACGGTGGATGTGCGGGAACCATTAATAAAGAATTCGAATAGAATATTTTAATGTCAAGTTTTCGCTCCGAACCATCAATTCACAGCCGGGAATGTTTACTTATTCGTAAAATTTAACTTCTCTGTCATTTCATCAATTATCCGTTCCAAATCGGACACTTGAATTATTGAATTCGAGATCGAAGAAATTTAATTCTATTTTTACTCCGAGTTCTATTTTTGATACGATTCATAGTTATGAATGGAGTGTTGCATCAGAAACCGATACGCGACTAGATGTGGTAACCGAGATGTCTGGCGGGGTCTTCCTCTGTTTCTGCTATAGACGCAAAATGCTACATTTGCGTTAGTAATCGAACCTTTGTTTTCCACTGACACGGAAAGCTATAGGGAAATTGAAGGCAATTTCGCGCTTTTACACCGAAATACAAAATAATTACAATTTCATTCCGACAATTGCTTTATGGAAAAAGGGACAAGACTGCCGGGAAATAATTCGACGCGACTAATGCACATTATAATAGCTTGGCGGGTTTTTAAATTTCAAAGCCCCGATAAAAAGTGCCGGGGTAAATTTAACGAGGCCGCAGAGTCGTTGGAAATAAAAGCGGCGTAAAAAAAAGGCTTTACGACCTGTACACGCGTCTCGCGCCGGTCTATAACGAAGCTGCAGCCATTAATTCCGGAGTTCGATCTCCCGACGCGAGCAGTCCATCGCGGCGACCCCGGCTAAACTCGTCCCCCGTGCATCGTAATCTCATACAGACCCATTGTCCAGCCCATATTTCCGCGCGTAATCCATACCAATCGTGGAAAAAAGTGCAAAGGGCACATAAACCCCCCCACCCCAGTCGGGAGCGTAATTCCGCCGCGCCGAGAAAACAAGCTTTTTTTTCCTCCTTCGTGTACGTATCGCAGGTGAGAGTAGAGAGAGAGAGGGACTGACGAAATCGCGAGAGTTATGAGGAGAGACAAAATTGCAGGGAAAGCTCGAGGGTCGTCGGGGGAGTCGGCGTCTGCGTGCGGCTGCCCGGCGTTTTCGGGGCTGCCGTTAATCACGAGATGCTTGAGCCGCGCGGCTCTTTTATATAAAGGGCCATAAGGAAACAACGAGGTCCGTTTCGTTCGATGCGTGTTGAGGATTTTCGGGGGGTGGAGAGAAGGATTAGAGGCTCCATTTTTTACGATTGACGCCGGGAGAAGTGGCGCGACGCGTGGAACAAATGAGAATGGCGAGTGAAGACGTAAGGAAAGCCGTTTGGAGAAAACGATCTATTTTGAAAACACGGTTGTACTCTTTAGATTAGTTTCAAAACGAAGACAATTCATTTTTATATTAAATAGGGAGAAAGTTAAAATTAAGCATTAAAATAAATTCACGAAAATAAAATTATTATATAAACGTTAAAAAAAAATGGATTAATTAAATTCTTACGCGGTAATACTTCTAGTGAAATGAATATAATTAAATGTGACATTAAGAATTGAATATCCGAAGCTCCTGTATTTGAGAATTTAATAACAGATCCTTGTTCTCGGAAATGATTATAAATTTCTTCGGTAAGGTAAATAAAAAGGAATTGCTTAGGAACGAATCACGTTCATGACTGTACATTTTTATTTTTGAAATATTGCTGCTCAAGAACAGAGATTAATTAATTATTGTCCAAAGAGCTTTTAAAATATCTCTCTCACTTTTAACGTAAATTAGCGGTAAATGAATGCTGAGTAAAAATACCTCGAAAAAATACTGACGGATTGTGCACTAAAGTTTGATACATTGAATAATACAATGAAATTCAAATTGTCGCGTTGCATTGAAATCTTTTTTAAATTGTTTATTATTTTAAAAGTTCACGAAAACGAATTTTCAATATTCTTTAATTTTACTTTATATTTAGAATCATTGTATGCTACGCCAATGAAAAGTATTCCTTTTTATATTTTGAAAGTAACGTTCCTAAAAAATGTAAAAAATTTTATTTCAGAGTGAATTAAAGTCTTCAAAAACGGCATAAGTGTAAAAAGCTCCATACATTTCTTCCAGCTATTGGAAAGTTCTTTCATTTATGAAGTAACATAAAGTCAAACTTTAAAAGAATTTCGCCCAAAAACGTATTTGTCGTCGTTTGGCAGTGCATTTTAAATATTTATTAAAAACCGCCGAATAAAGTTAAACGAATATCTCAAAATCGAAGCCGCGCTCCGGGCGTTTTTTACGATCTATAAAATTTTAGCTATTTCCAACTAACCAAGATAACTACAACAATTCGCTTTTTCGCTCTGGGCGGAACGTTCAGTAACAAATAAAATAGAGGCAAAATTCGTTACGGTAGAATGTCTCTGTATGTAGAGATTTCGGTCGGTTAAATACAATGCATATTATGCTCGACTCTGAATTTGCGAGTAAGAACTTGTATTCTCGCAAATCTCGTTTCTGTAAGTCGCGGGCAGAGTGTCGCTTTATTTGCGGTACAATGCAAAGGTTGAGTACGCTTTTCAAAAATAATGTTCATAATATTCATTGTGGCAACTCCATACAAGTTGATACGAAATTGTACGATAAATATTTGTATTACATCGTAAATTTAATTCATGTCTGATTAAATGTGGACATCTTTTACCTTGTCCTAGGCACTCTTTTCGTATTAAGTCAATAAGTTAAAAAGTTTATTCTACTTTACCTTTCATTACGGTATGTGGAATTTCTAATTCGTAGAATATGAAAATCCTTCGTCAAAAATATATTAAAACCTTGACGATTCAAACTTCATCTTCAAAGCGTAAATTACATTAAATATTATACGTTTAATTAATTCTAACCAAGCTTTGAATCTCGATAAATCTACGATTAACCTGCCAATTAAAAGCGATTACCCAATAAATCTCACTGAAAATACCACGAATTTTAGGTCAGTACCCCAAACGCCTCGATCTCCAGTTATTTACCGCGAGCCCGATATATATTACGTCGCGCGAACGAAAAAAATCGCGGAGTACCGCGCAAAGGGACGGAAGAATGCGGGGGCCAAAAAGTGCCGAACCTACGCAGCTTCCCCCCCGCTCGCTCGTCAAAGGGAGACGCGCCGCGGCCGCGGAATGCGAGGCTCCCGCGGCTCGCCAAAGCCCATAACGCACGTCGCGTTATGCGCCCGAGGAGGAGAAACGAGCCGCGAGCGATGCGCAAACTACCCACCGTTCGCTCCGCAGGCATTCGACTGAGGGAGTTGGGATTTGAAGAAGTCGCTTCGGGAGAAACGGATTGCCGTATTTTCGGTTGCTTGAGGTTGGCGTGAAACATTTTATTACAGAGGGAAGTATTCCAAGGGGGGATAAAGTTTGAAATTTTATATTGCTTAGTGCTGGTGAAAACAATTGGCTTCATTGTGTAAAGTAAAGTTTTAATAAACTCTAGCAAAATACTGAATGAAAATCGACAATTGTATTTGTTTGACTTTTTCAATCCGTTATCAAACAGACGCCCGAATCCCAATCGTATACGAACGTACTTGTATTGTCGATTTACAAATTGAAATGCAATTTTAATGCCCGAAAACACAAAAAAAAAGGAGCTCGAAACAAAACAGAGCAAACACACTGCACCGCCGCTCTGACGCAGAATGACGTCCGATCCGCGAAGCACCTGACCTGTTCCAGAATTCAAGCTACGCGCTCTCTCGCGTTACACCGTCAATAAAAATAATCATCCCCCTTCAATTTTCCCGGGGGCGCTTTACTGCGTCACCGGACTGCGGAGCGGCGGCGTATATAAAACCGCATTTTTTTCTCTCCCATCCCAGGCGCGCCTCCCGTTTTTGACAGAGAGACCGCGCGAGGCAAGATACAAGCAAGCGGGTTTAACGAGAAGGCGTTACACCGCAGCGGAATAGCAGAAACGTGCCGGGGCATGAAATTTTACATCGCGCGTACAGTGTAACGCGCGCGCGCGTGCAAAGCAGCAGCAGCAGCAGCAGTTTAACGGCGCTCGCTCCCTCGGCCGGCCGGTCAGAGCCCGTTTGTCTCCGGATATTGCTAACGGCTTTTTTCCTCAAAAATTAAACGTTTACGGGCCCCCGGGCGTTTTAGAGACTCGGCAAGTGCCCACTTGCGCTTTTCAACGTTCATAAATTGCGACGCTATTGCGGCGGCTTTTTAACGCGCCCCTCACCGTATAAATATGTATACGCGTGCCTATTCGAATTTACGAGCCTCGCTTCTTATAGGGGGACGGGTAAGTGTGTTCGGGGAAAATAAAAGAAAACACCTTTTAAACTAAAGTGCTGCGCGTTCGGGCATTTATAGAATTATATACGGTTTTTACGTTGATTGCAGTAAGGGTGTTCGAATCGAATATCAAGGCGGGGGTTATTTATTTGTACGAAAACGTTTCGACGCGATAGAAAAGCGTTATTGCGCTACGCCACGAAATCACAGCGAAAAAAAGGCAAAATTTTATTTGTCGAGCTATATCATTTTTTACAGCCTGCTTTAAAAGCATCCGCTGATGCGATGCATATATAAAAGAAAAAGTGCAAAGACGTAAAAAAAATCTTTAATCCTCCCCTACAACCAACCCTCGTCTCCCTCTTCACGCGAGATCCGCATTATGCATAAAGCGCGCGGCGGTAATTGCATCCAAGTGAATTTACGGCGGGAGATGAGCGTTTCGGTCAATCGAGCCGGGGAAAATCGAGAGCGCAGAGTACGAATTCGCTCGCGATTACAAAGGCTCTCCAGTTGGCTCGTGTCGGTCCCCCTTTTCAATTTGGATACACACAGTAACGGACCGATGGCGGAAAAGCTCCGAAGGTGGATTTAGCCGCGGGGCAAAGGCGGGATTTCACGGCGCGGCGCACGTCGCCGTATAATTTGCGGCGCGCGTCGGCGTAGAACAGCACGGTTCAGAAGTGCTCGCGCGTTCTTTCAGGGAAAAATCCCGCGGCGAGAGGTCGCGCGGCCTTTTTCACGGTCGGGCCGTCTAGTGGAGCAACAGCTGAAAGTCGAGGGACGGAAATTAGCTTTTTTTACCCCCCTCTGCTCTTTTTAATCTTGGCCACTTTCGAGATTATCGGATTAGGTTTCGTAATTGAAAAATTTTACTGCTCGGGGACGGGGCTCTCTTTTGGCGAGTTGCAGTGAAAATTACGTTGTAATGTTGCTAAAAGAGTAATGTAAAATAAGCGAAGACATTTTTCATTCGAAACTTCATTTTTTTAACGCGCTAATCCAATAAAAGGACTAAATCTCTCTCGCCATCTTGATAAAGTTCGACCTCGTTAAAAAAAGCAGCGATATCTCATTGCTATTCCGTTATTTCAAGAATGAACTCTGAAAAATCATCCTCCTCTCAACAGCTTTACGCGCAAACTTCATCCCCGAGCTTTACATACTTAAGAACTTTTCCGCGCCGACCGCCGCGGCGAAGCCAGCGCCGTGAAATTACGCCGAGTTTCTTTTTCCCGTTGCACGTCGCGCGATCCTCGGGCCGCGCGGCTTAATTGAAAGATTCGAAAATACTCCCACGCCGAGAGAGCCCGCCGCGTTTTCCGCGCCGTTTATCAAGCGTATATATGCACGCGCGGTGGCTTTGTTATTATTGTTTAACGCCCGAACAATGAACCATAAAGGCGTAAAGGCTTTTCGCGTCGATCACGATAAATTGAATCTTATTCCGGTGAAAGGAAAACCATCAAGCCGAGTAATCAAGCCGGGGTGTTTATTGACGCTCTTCGATTTATATTTATAACTGGCCGCGCGTCAAGTCGCGAGGGAAAAGGAAAATCTTTGCGGGACTGCCTTTGTCAATCAGGGATTAATCAAGGAACCATTCTGCCTGGATATGAATTGCACCCATATCAATAAAAACCAGGCGTTCGCTTCTTTAAACGAGAAAAATTGTTCTTTTATAATGCATTTTTCTAGAAAGATCATTCTGATCGGAATTCTTTTTAAATCTTTCTACTATCAATATGTGTAAAGGAAAAGAACTCCATTTAAATCGGATGCAAAGGACTTCTTCAAAGGATTTGAAAATCTTTAAGATAAAAGGAAGCTGGAATACGGAAACTCCCAGTGTTCTTTGTGTAAAGAATTATGCAGAGGATTTTTAAATTAGACAGCCTTAAAGGTAACATTAAAAATTATTGAACGTAAAAGAGAAATTGTAATGCAGTATTTTAGATTAGGGCGTTGAAAATAAAAAATTTCAAGTACAAATGATAGAAGCAAGTTTACAAATTTCTAACCGCCATTTTCTTTCGAATATTTCTGAGCGCAGATTTAAATTAATATCTCACCTTCAAAAATCAACATAAGAACGGAGCTCCCATGAATCGTCCGCGCAATAAACGTAAAAATCAACACGGCGAACACTTGAACCGAAAATTCTTGCGAGAAAATATTCTAAACACAAACAGCCGCCCGGCGATTCCCGGGAGGTGCCTCCGAGCAGCACAACAGCCTGAATACATCGAGGCCCTGCGGAGCTTGCGATTCTACGAGCTTGCGAATATCGGGCATTTTTACATAATTACGGAAGGTACAAGGGGTGAAGGCCCGGCAAGTCGAGCGAGATTCGGAGATAAGACCGTTGCACTCCTTGCGTTTACGCAAAATTTATGTCGCCCAACGGAAAGTGCGCTGCAGGATGCTGCAGACTGGATCAGCAGGATTCCGCGTCGGACCGCTGCCGGCTTGCAGAAAATTTCTATATACCATCCAGCGTTCGCGTTGACGTGTCTGACCGAAGCCGGACGATTCTACTTTTACGCGTCCGCGAGAGCTTGAACTCGCGCCCGCGGCTCTAAACTTGTCTCAAAATGTAAATTGGAAGAATGAGTACTTACGTAATAGTGTCGTCAAGCAAATTGAAAAAGCAAAGCGGAAGGTAGACGTATAAAGCCGCGGCGTATCGCTTTCACGACGGCACTTTAATACAAACAACAGAATTATGGAAATTCACCTCGCGGGCTCTCTGCTTGTACATTATAATTGTCCCATCACACGGCTACGCAGCTTAAACGCAGCCATGAATATGTGCATATAAGCTCTCGGCGAGCCAAATTCGGAGACGAGGTATAATAACGCATCGCGGCGCGTAAGTTATATTACACGCGCACTTTCCAACTCGGAGCGGCCGAGTTTCGAGCCGGCTGGTTTCCTCGCGCCTCGTGTGATACTTTTGTGATTCTTCCCGCGAAGGTGACTCGCTCGTCGGGCGTTCGATCGTGGAAAATTGATTAGCTTTTCAATTTGCGCCGCCTGCCCTACTCAATTACACGCGTCAGCGCTACTCTGCACTCTGCGGTCTTAGGTGTAATTCTCGCGTGCCGATGCTTAAGTACTTATTTATTTTCTCGAGAGTCTCTCGGTGAACTGGAACTTTAGTTATTTGACGTCGGAAGAACCTTAAACTATTATGATTAATTGCAACACGAGGCAAATAAGACTTATTAATTTGTACATTTCAATTTCTACGGAGTAAATAAATAGAAATGTCTCTTTTAGTTATCTTTATTCTTAAATAACATTGTTCAAAAAGAAAATGTTACTACCAATACACTTTAAACCGAAAGCAAGATTAAAATTTAACTCGAATCCCGGCGCTTCGCCGGAGAAGGAACCTTAATCGCGAAGGTAAATCACAACAGCTTCGGGTAACCCCAGCCAGGCGCGTCAGTCCATAAAGTCGATTTTTCCAAATCAATCAGCGATAGTCAAAGTCGCTCTCCCCGCGGGGCCGCCCCCTCGTAAAAGCTCCGTCGTAAAGCGGCGGCGGCGGCGCGCACGCGCCTACCGTTGTGGAATTTAATTTTCCCCGAGGCGAAGCGCATCCGGCGAGTCTCCGCAGGCGCGAGGCGCCTCTTTCGAGAGGGCAATTTGAGGACGCGCGCGAATTGAATGCCCGTGGCTTCGAGAGAGCGGCTGACGGATAGCCCGAGAGCCGCGCGCAGTGTACGTAAGAGGGATTGCCCTTTTCAGCGGCTTTAACGATCGCGTGTCACCTTTTCTGAGCGTCATGCTGTTTGATAATTCGAGCGAGCGCGGAACAAGGTGGAAGGGGGGAGTAGAGAGAGGAGTTTAAGTGTGGAAATTGACATTGGTTGTTCAAGTTAGCGGCGAAGTAATTTTTCGATAAATTGCTATTTGATATACAACTTTTATTCGTCTTCTTTTCTATTTTAGAGATTCTCGTAACCTATAATAAATGCAATGTAACCGGAAAGAGGCACTAAACTCTAAAACAATGATTCCTCCGTGGCAAGTTTAATGGAAAAAATGTCTCTGTCGACGCCTTCCTTTCCGCGGCGTCATAAAATTTTGCTGACCCATCAAACAAGATTTTACGTCGTGTATTATTTTTACGGAACGCCGGAAAATTATTACATTTCCCGCACTTTTATTAGACAATATAAATCTCTTAATGACGCGCCTATGAGTTATGGACAATCCAACGATACCCCGCAGTTTACTCAGAAAAATACCGCCGGAAATGCATTTGCTCTCACGAGAAAAGATCCATTTAGAAGAAACGCGGTTCATCGAACCTATTCTCCCGACTAATAAGTGATCGAGAAGACGAGCCAAGATTTATTCCCCCATAACCCGCAAACGATCCTAATCTCTGCCATTGTAAACGCGCCCTTCGCTATTAATTTTAATCTAAACCAGAAGCAAAAATAGAAGCGTTCGCTATAAATTTGCCCCGCATGAAACACAACCGGCGGCGGCTCGCGGTTTAATCAATTTTTCGTCATTTATTTAATCCACCCCCCTCCCCCCTTCGCTCGGAGCTCTCGATGAATATAATACGGAAGGAGCGCGCGGGCATATAGGAATTAATTGCGCCCGCCGCGGGTAAAAGTGCAATTTCATCTTTCGCTCAATCTCGAGACGTCAGCCGTCACCGACGAGAATCAATTCGTAGCGCTGCCGGAGAGAGAGAGAGAGAGTCGATCGGTTTAGCTCCGTTGTGTCTTTTGCCTTCGAGAAGTGCTCGATTGAAATGCTCGAAAGATGGATGAATTGTTTTCAGGCGCGCGGAGGCTTACGCAGTTCGTTGGAATGTAACGAGCGACGCGAGAGCTTCGTTTTAATTAGAATTTGCGAGAAGAATTTTTTGATTAATATAGACACGAGTGAATTGTTTTGAACGATATTCAATTGAACGTTTTCTCGATTTATTGTTTGAATTCTGAGCAATAATTAAACAAAGGAAATGTCATTTAAAATTTATTCTTAGACTTGTCCTTTGTTTATATTTATGTCTGTCAAGTAGTAAGTGTGCCAAACGATTTGCTTTTACAATCCACCAACTCAGAATTATTACAACCCAATAACACATCATTTTTTATCGCCTCCACTCGATTAAAGTTAGATAAACGCGAAAGCAAGTTTTCTCCCCCCACGCGACCCGCTACGCCCAGGATATTGTACCGTTTAATTCGTAAAAATATTTGATCAGCCTGTTTTTGCAAAGGCAGACGACGTCACTGTGCGCGTCTCCCTCCGCTCGCGTCGCGAGAATATAAAAGTTTGAGCGGAGTCGAAGTTGCGCGTCGAGTTCCGTATATACACGAAAAGATCGGGGAAACTTGTCTGCCGGCGTGAAAGGACTTTTATCGTCGCTCGGTGTTGATGCCTCGCGCCGAGCGGGGGGAGTTTATTCTGCGGGAATGTATCACTTTACACCTCTTCCCGGTGTGCGCGGAGCTCGTCGATTTTCCGCGATGCTTACATTCGCGCTGAAATGTTATTAAGCGGTGAAAGATCGCTGCCGCGTTGAATGCTTTTGACGAGTCGCTTATTTCGTTTGGTTCGGCAAAGTGCAAAAGAAATCTCACTACTTTTTGAATAATTTCCTTTTTCTCTGTCGGACAATTTTACGAATTATTTAATAATACGCGGAGAAAGAGTTTCAGTAAAAATTACTGTACTGTTTAGAAAAGCAAGCACAGACTGCCAAAACCCAAAAAAGTAAATTTTAATGAAATTTTAGTAAAAATTCGTGTAATTTTATTAAATGTTCCTCAAAATTTCAGTAAAACTTACTAAAAAGTATATGGTAATTTTTTGGGTTTTGGCAGTCTGTGCTTGCATTACCAGAAAGCTTAGTAATTTTTATTGAAATATTTGTCATTTTTACTGAAATATTTCTCTCCGTGATAAAATTCTCCTTTTAATCCTCTCCTCGAACAATAGGCATTTAATCTGTTGTATTAGGTTACCGGGTTACCAGTTTATAGAAAGATTGTAACCGCATACAATATATTATTAACTCAAAGTCACGGGCGAATAATGAAGAAAACGGCCGCTCGCATCCGTCAACGTCGTTCGCGCTCTTTGTCGCGTCGTCGTCGTCCGAACCTGCCAGCTGCAAGACTTGTTGTGTTTCGCTGCTGTAACGTTTCAAACCTTCGCATAATGAGGATATTTATAAATTATTACGTTACCGCGCTTTTTCACGGTCACGTCTTAAAACGTCGATTGTCCGCCTTTCGAATGGAAGATGTCGCAATTTGGCACTCTGACAGAGCTCATTATTTGCGATGGATTGTCTCATTGCCGACACTTACCCAAGGCCGGTAAAAGCAGTAAACAGCTTCGATTGGAAGCTCGGCAAGGCCTCGAAAACCGCGATATCTCTCTTTTATAATCGATAAGCTATAAACATCATGACGTATTTTCGATTAGACGTGAATGGAGCGCGTCAGATCCATGGTTTGCGATTGAAACAAAGCGTCGATTGGCAGCTAATTAAATTGCACAATGACTCGCCTCTGGAGTGCGACACATCCTTTGAAACAACCAACGAACGGATTAAAATGACTGATTTATCTGCAACAGAGGAGGCATTCTCAAGCAAACCCAAAGACTCTCCGCACAAAAGGAATCCCCGCGCGAAGGTTGTTTCTCACGTTCGTCGATGATTTTTTTTCACCCGCTTCCAGCACGTGTATACCCTCTTCCCCCACCTCCCCCCCCTCGTTCGTTCTCCGGAGCAGGAAGCGAAAGAAAGCAGGCCGCCGGGATCCGCGAAAATCGAGTAACGGGGGAAATGAATCGATTCCCGGCCGGCCGGAAGGACTGCGGTCGCGCTAATTGAATTACGGCTCTCTTTTTAATCGCACCTACCCGCTAAAGCTGCATCAATTTAGCCGCTCCGACGCGGCCGACGTGCTTCGTCCTTCTCCGGGCGAAATTGCGCTCGGGACGGACATGTTTTACCCCTTAACTCGCTCTCGGTTACTTTCAAAGTCCGCCCTTCGACGCGGCCCCGGGGAAAGTTTCTGCCCGCTAAGAGGACTATTAGTGTGGATTTTGTCGGTTCGAGGATGATGCGGTAAAAATTGTACGTCCGCTCGCTGAATTATGGTATCTGTGACAAATCTCTTACCTATTATATATTTTCGAATCCATCTATGTCAGCTGTTAAAGTATGGATATCATACGATCAAAGCTTTTGAATATTTCAGTGTGGACAGCTGGGCTATATACGTATACATTCAGTGCAATATTTCCATAAACGCAAATAAATACATATATTTCAATTAAAAATCAGCGCAATATATTAAACCCGCTATGGATTTACTCCTCCGCGAATAATGAAACAGACGCTTCGAATATCGGCCATTCTTTAATTAATAAATGAATGCTTGACTTATCGAAGTATCGGAACCCATCGATAAAATTTATGTTGCAAAGACATCAGCAGGAAATTGAAGCCTCTTTAATGGCTTCCTGTTTCATAAGGTGCCAAAATAAAACGCACTGAAAAAACAATTTCATCGCAATTACGCTTCAAGAGTCACATTAGAAAAAAAAAAATACAAAGAGAGTTCAAGGTGAAAATTCCAGCAGCCTGAAAAATCGCGCTCGGCTCAATCGAATTCTCGCGCCTCGGTCGGGCTAATAATCTCGTCAAGCCTTGCCTCTGGCCTTATAAACGCGAGCGACGGAAAAGAGCAGACGTCGCTCGTTTATCGAAATCTGACGTCCGGCGAAAAAAGCGCCGCGTCAATTATCGGCCCCCGAGTTATGCAGCGGCCAATCCAATCATCCACTTTGGCTCCCGTACAAAAGCGCCGAGAGTGATTGCGTCGCGCAATAAAACGCCCGTAATTGGACGGCCCGATATATTCGGTGTATGATGTACGGAAAAATGGAGACGCCGAGATGGGAGGCGCGAGCGATCGGGAATTTCCGGGGAGTAATGGGGGAAGGGCCGTCGTGTGCGTATTTACCCGTTATTGATAAAGTATGGATGACACGAGCGGCCGGAAATTTGCTCGGTGTCGAGGTTGATCGAAAGGATAAGAATTTCGGGGTGATACAATTTCGACGAGTTGCGGGTTGAGATGGTGATTTTGAGCTTTGGACGAATTCGGTCGATCGCGTTTTAATCAAGGCAGCGGACGAAACTCGTTAATTTTCATCGAGAAAATGATTTTATTTCAGTAATTGAATTAATACCAAAAGAGTAAAAGGATTGAAACGATAAAGAATTTATATTTCATAAAGACACCGGCGTTTTAATTACTTCATTTATTTGATCGACCAACAGCCTCGCAATATGTCAGGTACTCGCGCTTATCAACGCGAACAAGTTCATCAATTTCTTTCCCTCCCTTTTCTCGACGCCGAGAATTAAAATTTCCATTCCGGCAGGCGACAGATAAAAAAGTGCGGCAATTCGCGGAGAAAACGAGTGGCAGGTAGAAAAAAATGTATTAGCTTCCCTCGACCCCCGAGTCCCGGGAGCATAAAACAATAATCTATATCCTTTCTCCCGTCCATGAAAAATGGTTAAACCTCCGCCGCCGCGAAACACGAAAAGCTGCAGCTTGCGAATAAGTGCTTTCTCAAGATCCATCATGCTTACTTCGAAAACAGACGTCTGCGGGACGATTTTTTATGTTTACCGGCGTCGAGGCGGGAAGAGGAACCGAGCGCGAGTTTTTCTCTTTTTTTTTTTTTTATTTTTCTCCCATCTCGCGCTTTATTTTTGTATTTCCTCGGGGCTGTACGATGTTTTCGCTTCATATAAGCCGCGAAAATTGAGCCGCACACTCCTCCGAGGAAGAATTCTATTTTTTCGAAGAAATATATTCTCCGGAGTGTGGAAAGCGACGGAATCAAAATAGGTGCCGAGTTTACGCGGCGGTTGGACGTATCAATTCTTTCCCGCCGAGGGCTCGAGTTTCGCGCTGCAGCTAAAGTTACAGCCGCTTTTTGCGTCAGACTTTGCAGAGCCCAGACTGCAGTTGTTTATAAATAATCCTTTGCGGAATAATCATCAATTTGCGTCATTAATAAACTATATGCTTCTTTACATAAGTACGTACGAATAAAGAAGAAGCTCGTATAATTGCGATGCATTTCAATGAGCGGGGCCTCGCTCGAAGTTGAAGAAGACCCGGGCTGCCTTTCATACTTTAAACAAGATTCTAATTAACGCGCGAGCTGAAAAAAGTCGGCGCGCTCTCGAAATAAGCGACGCGGCTTCCATTATGCATTCCTCTCTTCCGCTTCCGTATTTCTCGGAAAATAGCCCGAGTGTTCGAGCCTCCGCCGAGAATTCGACGCTTCTTCTCCTGTCGGGCGCGCATTTCCGCGAAGGCACTTCAAAAAGAATTCGCGCCACTCTTGCACCGCTGCGGCCGAAGCATATAACGTCGAGTCGTCTGGCATTATGCGGAATTTTCCGCGGGCCTTTGCCGCCGGCTGACCGAACGCGGCTTTTATCACTGGGACATCTGTGACTTACGTTAAAAAGATTTTTACGCTTGCTATTGGATTTTGTTTGATGCGCGATGGTCTCTGTTGCGATGAAAGGGTACTTGATCAGTTTTATTAACGTGACGTATGGCTTAAATTAATTTTTTGATTTTATCTAATAAAGGAAATGTTTATTAATGTTTAATTTAAGCGTTTTCTAGGCTGAGATTTCTTAAAAGTATTTTTAAAAGTTATTCTTATAGAATATCTGAAATCAGTTTGTAATTGTTGATAAGGGAGAATTGCTTTATTAATTAGCCTAATTAAACGAGCCGGATACAAATTAATATAATTAGTCGACTGTTCTTAGCGAGACATAAACGTCATTTGTTTAAGTGACTGTTTTATTTATTATTTCTATATCGTCCCTTATTGTCGCTAATGAAGTCGTCTCTTAAATTTCCCATCACACCGTGAAGCGTATAAATTTTCAATTCATTTATTCAAATTTATGTTGCTGCATTACGGGACATTTAATGCATTTTAAAATGCTAATCCCGGACGAGCGAAATTTTCACGCCGTACGATACCTTCGCTTCCGTCTAATGAAACTCGTTACTTTAGCAACGCAGCTTACAGGCCCTACTGCAATCCAAGTCAAACAAAAAGCGCATTCCTCGAAAGGTCAAAACTGCAGCCTCAAAAGGCAGCCATCGCGGACCTCTGAAAAAGGCCGCGGCGAAACTTCGCCAGCCGTAACTCGGCTCGCTGAATAGTTTGTTAGCCCTGCGTCTTGCACATTGTCACCGCGGGTTTCGACGAGTCGCGCGCTCTCCTCGCAAAAAAGGAAGGCGCAAAACTCGTAAACTCCGTGGCGCGGCGCGACAATGCTCCAAAGTCCAGGCTTTTCCGCTGAATGCCGCGCTTACCTTCCTCGATCTTTCTTTTGGTCCCGTGGATTTTCTGCAAACCCGAGCTAAAGTTTTAGAATGTTTTTTTTTTCGGCGCGTGCTTATTATATGTATATGTATCGTGTGGATTTTTGAAGGAATTTATTGAAATTTCTTATCGGCGCGTGTGACATTGGTAGTGAGTGGGTGCATTTGCTCTGGAATTGCCGGAGATAAGGCGCACTGGTACGAGTACTTTTATCACGGGGGAAACGGCTGTATGGTTATACTTTTTGTCTGGAATTCAAGTTCTCGGAAAATTCTTTTTATTTCTTACGTTTTATAAAACAAGATGATTTTATTCTGGATTTCATAAAATATTAAAATTATGAATATTTTAGTGGAATTTTATACATTTTAATATTTTTATTTTAGAAAATTTCTCCGTAATATATTGCGTAATTACAAAAAAAAACTTATTTCGCTTGAAATTCTGCAATTAGCTTGATGTTTCAAATGTTGGAAAAATTGTAATCTACGTACTTTTTTCAGCTATTTTATAGTTGGAAAGTTAATGCCTGGCCATTTTTAAGCCTGCAACGTCAACAACTTTTAATGGTGTACAATTATTTATTTGATTAATAATTATTATGACTATGATTTCCTCAATGATACGTAAGAAATAACTTCACCCATTGCGGAACCAACGGAAAACATGTTGCATAACTGGAAAAAGAACTTGTTAGCTCTATACTGCTTCTTGAAATTTTATTCTTAATATAGAAAGGCCTATTTTTATTACCCACTCAAAGTGCAATAAACAGGGAAGCACAAGAGCCGTTTCCGCATTTAATTTAAGTCGTTCAAATTGCAAAAGGAAAAATACACTTTCTAAAAGAATCAAATGTGTATAGCTTTTACCATCAGATTGAATAAATAATTAACCCAGCTCAATAAAGACATTAAAACTTATCGGTATAAGTTACGAGAAGATAAAAGCGGAATAAAAGAAAAAAATAATCCTTTACTTCTGCAACATTTTATTCTCTCTTTCTTAATACAAGCTCCTCAAGCTCAATTATCATCTAAGAAGAGCTTTCGATTCAATTACGTCGTTTCCCTTCTTTTTTCATCCGCTTCCTGTTTGCTTCCTCGGGGCGTCCCTTTTTTTTCTCCTCCTTCAGCTCCCTCTCGCCGTGATTAATAATGCGCTTTTACATGCCTCGATAGTTTTTGCCGGGTACAGCAGTGATTAAGACTCCCCGACTCCTCGTCGTCCGACCGATGCGTCACTCTTACTACTCGGCCGCGCCGAGGCCTTCCGACGCGTACGCGAAGTCCATGAATGAAAGATTCCGACTGCAGACGACTCCCGGAGCTTGCCGAGCGATAAATACCGCTTCCACCGGTACATAATGCAAATCAAAATGGATCGGCTTCTCGTTAAATATGCAGCTCGCGTGTGTACCCGGCGTTTCTCGAGGACTTAATTTTTAACGGCGACGTGTTGCCGCTGCCCCGGTCTTTGCTTCGAGCCAATCGGACGGCGGATGCTTTGCGCGCGAAGGGATCATTTACTTTCTCCGACTATTAATTAAAGCTTAACCCCCCGGCGTAAATAGAAGCGAATCTACTTTCACAAATGCGCGCGGGCGCGTTGAAAAAATAAAAGCGAGAGACGCTTAATCACGTCCACGCGGCTCGTTCGCTTCCGCACAATGGCTTTTTATTTCCGACGTCAAGTGCGCTGGCGGGACAACTCGGCTTTATTATCATATACGCTTTTTTCCATCCCCCAGCCGGCGGAGGAGCGCTCGCGCGCGTCTTCCGGTACAAATGGACTACTCTCGTTTTTCTCCCGTGCAGTTGACGTCGCCGCCGCCGCCGGCTGGAATACGATTTTGCGGGAGAGAAACGAGTGTCCCCCCCCCCTTCCGAGGCGCCCGGTCGGCTCTCGATTTGTCTCTCTCGGCGCCTTACGCGGCTTATTGCGTTACGCGCCTCGAAATTCCTTCCGCGTGCTCGGGGGATGAGTCGACGAGGGACTTTTCTTGGCGTCCTTTTCGGTGGAGGGAAGATTTTTAGGTGGGTTTTTTTGCAGTTGAATATTTTCAGTTTTTGTCTTATGTTGGTTCTTAGAATCGGGGAATCTTTGATTTTGAAATCGATTTTTTTCGATTATAAATATAAAAGCAGACGGGAGCTTAGTTTTTTTATCTTAATCAATCTTTTAAAATTTTAATCCGGAGTTAAGATTAGAAAGAAGCTCAAAATGAAATTCCCGCAACTACAAATATATGTAGTCATTGCTGGGCTTTCCGTCTCTACTTATTGCAAAAACCTTGAGCCCTCAATTAGCAGCGACGCGAACGAACCTGAAGTTCGCGTTTCCTTTAAACACCAGCAGAATAGGAGTTTCTCGTAATTGCGCCATAAATTAACGAGCGATTCTTCGAATGAACAAGACGGTTTAGATTTTCTAAAGCTTGTTAGTGATTACTATTCGGTAGAGCTAGTAATTATTCGCTTATTCGATAAGTGCACGTTTATTTCGAGAAGCATTAGAGCCGTGGAATACTTTTACTTTATTTCGGGAGTTGTTGCTTTCTTAGGAATAAGTACGATGTCGCCTTGTTTATTTAG
Organism: Ormyrus pomaceus; assembly: GCA_900474385.1. NCBI lineage: Eukaryota > Metazoa > Arthropoda > Insecta > Hymenoptera > Ormyridae > Ormyrus > Ormyrus pomaceus. The sequence goes on from UCOM01001243.1 coordinate 22,761, forward strand.
AAAGCAGATAACGCGAAATAAGGAAAGCAAGCCGTCCGATTATTTGTTTTGAAAACATAATTACGACCTTTTTTTCTTCGGCGACTGTCTACCGAATTTTATCTCGCGCGAAAAATATTTAAGCTCTTTTTTTTTTCGATCAATAATTGTGTTTGCCCGAGTACGGGAATCACAAATTGAATAACCGACGTCTCCATTGTAGAATATCAAAAGAAAAGTAAACGCCAATTCAATTGTGGGAAGCGCTACGAAACTTTGCATAACTTATTTTGATGAATGCACGCGCGCTGCTTGATATTTTTAACCAACCTAAAAAAAAAGAAAAAACTAATAAAATATTTTCTTATACAAACCCAATAAACGCAACAATCTGTACTCGACTCTTGCTCGGAAACGATGCAGTAACGAGCGCGCATTGTGGCAGTCAGAGAGTTATCGTCGGATTACAAGCGGCTTATCGGTCTGCCCACTTTGAATGGGAGAAAGCAAGCAGCCAATCACGCCGGATCCCTTCCCTCAGCCTTGCGATGCAGCGATCGCGCTTGAAATTCGTTCGGCTTGAAAAAGCTTAGCGCTATTCCTGCCAATAAGTCGACGCTTTACCGAGCGATAAACACTCCCCTTCTCGTTAACCCCCCGCAGAGCTTTTTCCTCGGGATACACACTTTCCAGCCGGTTCGAGGGCGCCAATTAAGTCTCCGAACCGGGCTTTCCTCCGACCTCCGTAAATGATAAATAACCCGAAATACTTAGCAAACACGAGCTGCACGTGTCCTTACCATCGATTTAATCGGGCGAACGCAAATCCAGGCCCATACTTCCTAATCGGATCCGAGCGATGATCGGGCAGGCGGAACAAGGAGGGCGCCGACCGTCGGAGCGAATCGCCGAATCACGGCGAGCGCGTAAATAAAACATAATATGCCTGCGTGACTCTGCGCTTCGGAACGCTCCGCTTTTTCTATATGTAACACAGCGGCGGAATGCGGAGCCGCCGCGACGGGAGCGCTTCAATTGCCCGGACTTCTTAATTAAATGCAGCTGATGGGCTCGTTCTTGGATTTTACGCGCAGTTCTTTCTTTTCTTTTTGTTTCAGCGGCGCGATTGGATTTCCCTCTCCCCCCTCTCGGCCGGGCCGCTGAATTTAACGAGCCGCGAGATTGCTTCCGCGGCAGCAGCGGGATATACCATTGCTTGATGCATCGATGCGCCGGTACGGTTATGGCGCGAGCCGGTTTTAAAGATGCTGGCGCCCCGAGATTAGAGTGTACCTCCGGCGACGATTACCCCGGGGCTTTATACTTCTTTTGATTGCGAATTAGAAGCGCGGGAAACCCAATTGAAAGTACATCGTTCCGGCCCCTGTTCGCGTATAGACTTTTACGGTGGAAAATAAACTTTGTTATACACGAAGGAACGAAACGTTTCGCAGTTTTAATTATTTAATAAAAAATAAGCTTTTAAGAGGATGTAGTTTCAACGAATTTTCGAGAAAAGCGCCGGACTGTAATTAGCTTCTCATTGTAGGAAAAAAGTGTAAATCCGAGTGGAAGGTTAAATGCGAAAGAGTATAAAACGAGGAAAAAGAAGCGGAGCGCGGAAGATATTCCCGCATTGGAAGCAGCGGCAATAAGACTTAAATTTATTACCGGGAATCTGTCTTTCGCGCCCGAATGCGGGCTTCGATTCTTATTTGCAACAAGTTGTCGGCGCGACGCGTTTTATCTGCCGGGTGAGTTTCCGCCCGACCGACTTTCCGAGCACATCGTCAGTTTTCCGTTATCTGATGCCGGGCGTTCGCTCTTTTGAGAAATAATGTCCTCCCAGGAAAATTTGAAAATTAAATTACTTTTCTTTCATTTTCCAATTAAATGCGCTTATTTTGCGCGTGAATAGCCAATTAAAGCAAAGAGTCGTTCCTTTCCGTTAGAAAAAATGAAATTAAAAAAAAGACGCAGAGAATAGTTAATTGAGAAAAGTGAATTGCCGTTATATAGAAAAAGGCCTCCGCGCAACGCGAGAGGAGAAAATTGCAAATTTAAATAAGGCAAAAACCTTAGCCTCTCATTAGGTCGGAAACGTGCCTCGCCTCGCTCAGTGTCCCGCGGCCCATTACGCAAAAGTCCGCGGATTTATAAAATTTTAATTCGCGCGGAAAACAGTGTGCTTCAACGTTACTACTCGCGTAACACCTGCAGTTTTTAGAAATTCAGAGAAACGACATTAATACGTGCCTTCTTCAATCAAATTAAGCCCGGCTTTAAAATCCAAGCCGTATTACGATTCCGTTTTAATTACGAAATTTCGTTGTACGGCTACGATAATGGAGAGCGAGATTTTTATTGAAATTTCTCATAATAAAGATAAATATTGGCCTCGAAAATTCCGCTTTAAACGCGGTCTTAAAGGGATAAGCTCGCGCTAAAAAAAATGTCCTTATCTCGGCTTGGCACAGCAAACGGAAGCGACGATCTCGTTGTCTCGAAAGAAAATATAACGGGATGTTCGACGCGAAATTGCACGTAAAAATAAATAACACGGCAGCTGTGCGCGCGCATATATTCGAACAAACTGCAGTCCGAGCGCGAGAGAACAAGAAGAAGCATTCGAGCGAGCGGAGCGCGAATTCCCCGCCAATCTCGCGACGTCTCGCCGGGATAATTAACCCCAGCTGGCACGCGCCCGGAGTAAATTATCCGCGAGGAGAGAATCTCGCTTCCGGATCTGTTCTCGCGGGAACGGCCGCGGAATTAATTCAAGCTCGTTCGACTGATTAGAGATGCGGCCTGGACGCGGAGAAGTCCGTTGCACCGCTGGAACTGAGGCGCTCGGCTGTTTATTTTTTTTTGTCGTTTGAGATTAGATTGTTGAAAAACTCTATAGATGTTCCAAACTTTTTGAGCAGAGTTTCGTTGGCGTCTCAATTTTCGCCCGCGGAAATCGTAGCTTTAAAGCCGCGGCGCAGCTTTTTCCTTAAACGGATAGACTAAAAGCTTTTTTAGAGCTCACACTTGGCTGGCTTCGCTTCGCCTAAAGTCGCCCGTGTAAAAACTCGACTCGGGGGATAAAACGTTTCATATAAATCTCGTATACGCAAAAAAGCGCTGCTCTTTTCCGGGATTCCTTCGGCCGATCGCGAACTTTAAAGGCGGAGCTTAACGCGCGAAGATGAAAATTGTGCCCGACAATCTGTCACCGTGACCGGACTTGACTGCGCTCGGTCAATTTATATACCGGAGGTCGAGCTTTAGTCGGCGTCCGGGAATTTCATTCCTTACTTTTTCCGCGTTCCCTCCGTCCGGCTCCATCTCCTGCCTCGTTAATGAGCGGATAAACTTCTCAGACGCTCGAGGCGCTTTCTTAATTACGGCGATGCGACGCGACGAGCCGCGGCCGGCAGGAAGCGCTTATGCGCTCTTTTCTCGGGTGGTGGATGGCACGATTAATTATTCGAGCAAATGTTTTGAATTTAAATAGCAGCCAATTCGCAGTTCTTTAATTAAATTCGGCGAAGAGAAAAAGAGAATAGTTTATTTTTGAGAAACAGATAGACGAAGCGACTGCTTGAATTCGGGAGTAGAGCGAACTCGAGCGACAGGTGCAACTGTATATATCAAACGCTGCACGAGGCAACAAGTGTTTAAGTTTTTACCCCGGCTGGCGTCGTTAAACAAGTCCTCGTATTACAGGGAAAGTGTTAGGAGCAGCTCTAAAATTTATCGCGGCCGTAGTACAATTGTAGCTGTAATATCTACCCTCTTGCAATATCTAGACAGATAAATGTAAAGTCATCGCGTCTTGTGCTCCGAGTTCGCTCAATTTGCGGTAGTAAAGCAAGTCGTTTCGTCGCCGGGGTCTATTGTAATGTTTATTGAATTACAAATTTTAATCGCAATCGCTACGACTCTCCGCGCGGCGTAACTTTATTAACGAATGACGCACGGAAAGCAATAATAACAATTGCGTCCCGATATATTTTTAGTGGAAAATTTTTCCGTCGACGCGGTTCCTTGAATTTTTCCCCTCTGTATCCTTGAACAAGAGGCGTATATTTGAAAATCTCGCTGTATATATGGACGGATTAGCCCGTAAATCACGTGTAAGACTGATTTGAATCTGGCACGTGAAAGGATTTACTTTAAAAGGGTTCCTCGGTGCTTACCCGCGGCTTATCCGCTAAGAGCTTCATAATTCTGCATTAAATTATTAAAAAAAAAAAAAACACATCCGACTGGCCTAATTTACAGTTTTTAAGCTTCCCTCGTGAACACAACCGAGTTAGCGCCACCTTTAAACGCAAACAGCACGCTCGAGAGCTCGCCGATTAAACAGGCCGTTATTAGCCTCTTAATTCCGAAACAGTCTGCGGCAGCGCAGCGGCGTCCAGCTGTCGAAAACGCTAATCATCCCGGTCAATTTTCCGGCTGCGTTCAATTAAGCGTCCTGCAAACAGCTCCGCTAAACCGCTCTCTCTCTCTCTCTCTCATGACACGGCTGGGAAAGGAGCGAGAAAAAAACACGCGGAGGGCCTCCCGTGTCAAATTGACTGTTTGCCCAGCAAATAGGCAAAGTCCGCGAGATGCCTGCGCAAATAGAGCGACACACTTTCGAGTGTATATCCACAAAATTGCCCGACGGAAATAGGACCGACGGGGAAATCGATGGGCGCGGGTAATCGTACGGCGCGCCGTCGGCCGCGAGACGTCACTGACAACGAGTATAAACAGGGCAGCTCGCCGCGGCCAAGCGCTTTTTCACGCGATATGCCGCTTTTTTTCCTGCGCTGGACGCAGCTTTTTGTCCCCTTTCGCGAGTCGAGCTAGGCGGTATTTATGGAGTCGAGGAGTGGATTTTGTTTCGCCCGTCGAATATTTTTAGGTGCTTTTTTCTTAGCCAGATTTATTTTCTAGTGTTTTTTATGTTATTCGTGAAACAAATATTTACCGTAGCAGATAGGCCCTGAAAAAATGCGAATCTTTAGAGGTGTTTTAAAGCTACCTGTTGGCATAATTATATTTATTCTGCCAAATAATTGAAATTAAGTTAACTGAAATTGAGTTATTTAAGTAACCAATCAAATTTAGATCCTGCTTAACAGAAAACCCAGCAGCGACAATATTGATTTTGATTGGTAATCACCCGAAAACTCTAAATAAATTTCTCGATTCAGCGACTACACCAATCCATCAACGAAATTGCAGCAGCAACAATAATTTTTTTTTTTCGCCCAGGTCTGTAAATATTTTCTCCCCGTATCACGCAATCCAATTACGCGCACGCGTGCCCCTTTCCCCTTAATTACGTGGCATCGATAAAGCCTCGTCGAAAGCACGTAAAATACAAAAAAACCGACCAAGATCCGTCTCTTTAACCGCCGTGCTTCTTTCCTTTTCTTCGCAGCCAGCAGCCGAGAGGAGCCTCATTAAAGATGCAGAGGGAAATCGCGCTCTCCTGGCTGCTCCTGGCGACCTTCGCCGCCGTTGCCCTCATCAAGCAAGCGGAGGCTCTACCTTTTACGTAAGTATCCATGAGCACGTCTCAATATTCGGCTTCTCTCATTCATCGAATTACCGAGCAAACACTGTGTCTGCTTCGGGGAAGGTGACCCATTTTTCCGTGTCCGATATTGCGTAATTAAATCTCGCGGAGCGTGTCGGGGAACTTAATATTTAGACGTTATATTACGGAGCATCCGTCATTTTGGCGCTCTCGACTAATCAACGAATAATTCATACCCCGGCGTACGTACAACTCGTTACTCTCGCTATAATTTCGAAACAAGCCCCGGAACACCAGGACGGGTAACAAGCAATTTATTAACTTTCGCGCGATTTGGATAAACTAATTGCGCGGCGGGCATTCCTTAAAATTAGCCGCGCTCCGCGAATTAACCGCGTGCTCGCGCAGTTTCGGGCCGACCGAGAGGACTGCGGAAATTAATCTCGCTAATGGGGACGAGAGAAAAATCGAGCCGATTATTACGCGCTAAACGCGTATTTATACATGGATCGCGTGCCCCGCCGCGGTTAGCTGCCCGTTTCCGCCGGAACGATGCAGCTTGTTTTGTAATACGCTGAATTTTCGAGATACGGGGGCTGTTTTACGGCGGTTATTACGGACGCGAGCGCCCCGTTGACGTGACGCTCTCTCTTTTAATGCGCTTTTCTTGGAATCCGCGGATGCTTAAGTAATTAGCCGGGGGATTGGAACGGCGCGATGCGCATGATGTTTTACGGAATTTCGATACTTAGTGGGGGAGGTATGCAAGTAAATTAAAGATACGACCCAGTTTACGAGGAATAATATCTTCTTCGTGCACTTTGTTTCCATTAAAAAGGTTAAAAAGTCAATTACTAAAGGAGCTGCTTCAGTGTTTTAAGCGGAATTAAACGTAAATCTGTTTTGCTTTTCTCGTTGGAGAAGATATCCTGATCATTGAAATAATAATAATAATTATTTATATTTATACATTAGAAAATATTTGTTTTATAAATGCTGCACTATTTGCACCGGCAGCTGAACAAACGTCAAAGCACAACAAATCCGACTCCTGTTTAGATTATCATTTCGCTCCCTTGACCCATTTATCCGTAGGAAAACGTGCTAACAAGAAGGGGGGGCAAACTCGTCGACGCATATAATGAGATATCTATCAAACGAGAAAAGCAAAGATCGCGCCCGAAGAGGGATCCGTCGCCCGCGTAAGAATTCACGGGGCTGCACACGCTATATTTTCGGAGAAAATATTAATTTCCTGCTTCGAATTCCACTCGGAATATTGTCGAAAATTTTCTCAACGCCGCGGCGAAAAGCTGCAAAACCTATATTTTCGTTTCGACACACGCGCGGCTTTGATAATTCAAAGCGCTTTTTGTACTTTGCAGTAGATCGCGAACGCTCTGGAATCAATTTCAAGAGGATTACCCGGAAGCCGCGCAGGAGCTGCTAGACAGAATTGAAAATTTGGCGGTCTTTGTGCAGCCGGATAAGTAAGTATCGAACCGCATATCCAACGACGATTTGTCGAAATTCAACTTTTTCGATAAAACGTCCCCCTCGAAAGTGAAAAATTCAGCGGACTATAAAATTCCCTATGCCTGCTTTCAGCGCGAAGCGCGGCCTGGACCTGGGCCTGAACCGCGGCTTCAGCGGCAGCCAGGCGGCGAAGCACCTGATGGGCCTGGCGGCCGCCAACTTCGCCGGCGGCCCCGGCAGAAGGCGCCGCTCCGAGCAGGCGTAAGACCTCCGGCCCGAGCCAACGGGACACCTCCACCGCCGCCACCTAAGCAGCCGCCAGCTCTAGTCCTCTACGTATACATATATTATAGATATATCCGCGCATACACCGACAGACAAGCAGCGAATCCGTCGCGTTCTTATATTGCCTGTACTCTCTTCTCCTCCTGAGCTACTTTGCGTTCGTTTTTTTCTTTTTTCTGGCCGATGTATGGTCGAGGTGTGTGATAAGCGAGGGTCCAGTTTTTCCCGAGGGCTTGCTCGCTTTTTCGTTTTTATTTTTTTGTTTTTTTTATTCGTTTAGTTCGGAATGAGGCGTCAGCCGTTTGTCTTATTATGTGGTGTAGAAGAGCTAAATATAAATGTAACTTTAATTCCATTTTAGTTTTAGAGGACGATTGATTGTAATCAAGATCAAATTATTATTTCCTCTCAATTTGATAATGTTTATTGCAGAAGACTTGATTCGCCGTAGAGATAGAAAAATCCTTGTATTTTCGCATTGCCGGCCACCTGCGCGTAGTTGTTGATAAAAGAAAACATAAATATATATATTAGCATTGATATTTTGCTCTCTGGTTCTGTCTCCCTGCAAGGCTGGTCGATATATATATATCGATAATAAAGATCTTAACATAAATAAATATATATGAATAAAATATATATATTAAGATTATATTAAAAAGCATGAAAAAAAAAAAGAAAAATTATATATATGTAACTGAGAGAGAGAAGAGACATTTCGGCAGCAGCCGTTATTCCCATTAACTATATACTCGAATATATATGTGAGCGTTGCCGAAGTTTGACAAAATTATATGTATTACTCGCAGAAGAAGAACATCGAAGGAATTTCGAAAATTCGCACCACGCAATCAGTATTAACAATGTCTCCCCATTACTATCGATCGTCCAATGTGCGATATATTCTTTACGAACACCGGTGATTCTATTCACTCTGCACACACATTCACGTACACACACACACACACAAGCTCGCAAGCACGCACCTGCACGGACTAAGCACGCGGCCGCGAGCCAATTTGAGCCCCGTAAATACTTATGCAGAGCGCGGTAGAGTTGCTTCTGCGGACGCGTCGCACATTCGCCCGGGGAAAAATGGTATTTAAACAATTATTTTACTCGGCAGAATGAAATACGGTGCAGCTGCGTTTGTACCGTGTTTCATTTCACGCGAGTTTCTTTATTGAAATTGAATTTAAGGTTGGACATTTTTCTCCAGGCAATCACCCTAGATTGACTATTAGACTTTTAGCCTTACGTATATAAATTGTGCACAGATGTTTTGCTCTCAAGATTTTTTGAAGTAAAAAAAACGAATGACGGTTTTAGCTTCGAACTTCTTGGACGGCGGAGTTGATAAAAAAAAAAAGTAACCTCTCGCCGCTTGCCGCTATTCATTTTTTGCGATACGTTATTAGTCTATTACGTAGATGAAGAAAGAAAAACGTTAATTCATATTCATGCGAGCAAAAAGTTGGCGTCGATTACTGGGCATTTCTCCTCGGCTGCAATCGAGTCGTTGCTTTAACGGTCGACAATTGTATTTCGATGTTTCATTCTCTAAAATACATGTCGTATATATGACTTAAAAAGATTAACGCATGATTTACGTGTAATGTAGATAAAATTATCACTGTAATGTAGCAGTTATTCGTTAAAAGATAATAGATCAGTAGACAGAAAATGCATTGTAAAATGTGCTAGAAAAAGAGTCCATAAAATGTATAACTTTGTTGAATTTAAAAAATTATTTTTTGTTATGAAACACGAATTTATTAAGTTTACAGTCAAAATAATTAAGTTATTTCATCCAAAAACTTAATACCTCGAAAAGATTGAGTACTTAATAGACTTTTGCTTAGAAAGTAAACGACTGAGTTTAAGTTATCGAGGTTGATTTTGAGATTAATTTTATCTCGCGCTTTGCGCTTCATTTGCTAAAAACCAAAGACGTACGTTGCATTTATGATGTGCGTACATTTGCCTTTCTACGCCTTTTATCTCCCTTCCTCTCTCTCTCTCTCTCTCACTTCTCCCTCTTCTCTCCTCCACGTATTTCAATATCTCACTGAGAAACAGATTGCCGAAAAAGTCTGAAATTACCGATCACCGTTTCGTTGTTTTTAACGACAAAATTAAAGAAAAACTGAAATTGCAACAATTTTTATCTGCCAACATTTATTGGAGCCTATACAATACAGATGCAAACATTTAATGGCAAAAATTTGCGGACTTTTTCCACCAATTTCCTTCTCAATATAACATATATAACTTATCCATGTTGCAAATGAAATAAAAGCAGTTTCGTCGGTGCTACAACTTAGATAGATGTTTAAACCTATAAGGAATCAATATTACAAAGACGTGCGGGCAACGTATTATTGAAAGTTAATCAACAATCATTTACGTGAATTCTGTAAAAGTTCCTTTCGAATTATTATGATTGAGTTCTGCGGAAAACGAAGAAAATGACCAAAAAATTGTAGCAGTGCAGCAGTGATCGTACATTAGGAGGGCGTACTTCAAATTGGAAGAAACGAGATTTACACACAACCGTTTTACGAATGTTTTTTCTAATATATTAAACAAAAACGAAAAATCTGAGTCTACGTCTGAGCGCAGGCGACTCGAGAGTATGCGAATTTATGTGACAGGCAGGTCTGATGTATTTTTTAGCAATAGTTTATTTTCTATGTTAGACATTTTAGAAAAACTGACTCTTGTTCTTTTATTATTGTAATAAAATGCAAACAGGAATAAATTCCTAAACAATTATTTCAGCCCCGAAATCATTTTCTTAATGCTCCTTATTCCTATTTATATCCTAATTTTAATAAAAATTCAAATGCTCTTTACCGTTTTCTAAGTGTGATTTAATCTTGCAATCCTTTTTTTTATTTTCTTTCACTTATTAATTTGAATTTTAAATTATGTTCATGAAATTGAAATAATAAGTAAGCAGCTCATATCACAACGTAGAAGTTTTGTATGTAAATAATTCCACATATGGCTAATGGATTATATTATCTATTCATTGACGAACTTTATATAATCAAAAATCTTTATTATTTTGTATTTTATACGACTAAACGTAGCTTAAACAATATTTTGTTTAAATAATTAATAAAATATCAACTAAATTAGTATATTAAACGCCTACGATTCTAAAACAATTTTAAAATTTCAAGCAGTAACTGTAAAGTAAAGAATTCTTAGAAAACTTTGTTCTTCAAATATTCTTTATCCAATTTATTGGATTCCTCAAAGCCCCCGGCTTCTCTAAAGAATTGAAAAACTTCGCTTTTAAAACGGCTATTTCCACAATAATTTCGCTCTCTCTCTCTCTCGGCCGGTGAAAAATTATGATCGAGGGCACCGATATTGCGAGGTACGCTCTTGGAATGCTCCGCGCCGCCGGGAGAGACACGAACCCGCGTGACTAGACTGCGCTAGGCATTCTCCCGCTGGCCGCACAGTTATTTGATCAGCTGTTTTCCTTCGCCAGCAGTTCTCGCGGCTTGTTACCCGGAACCTCGAGGAGTCTGCCGGCAGGATTCGCGGGAGTCCCGGTGATCGAAGCAGTCGAAATATAAGTTGGTTTTTGTCGTTTGCGGATTTGTGACGAGACCCCCCGCAACCAATTTCTGACTCTACGCGGAGAATGAACGCCGAGTGCTTGCGCAGGAGAAGCGCTGCGATCGCTTTCGAGGCAAAAGTTGCTTTGATACGTAAGCATGCCGATTGACCAATAAAACTCATGCATGATAATCGATGCCTCCAGGGCGGTAGTTACGGTTCTGTCGATACAGGTAATGAATTTTTATTTTAATTTCGCCGTTGAATATTATAGTTTTTTTAAGAATGGAAAATCTTTATTTCAAAAAACTCTATACTTTTCCTAGCGAAAATGGAAAGTTGCCCAACCTTATTTTAAATAGTGCCAATTTTCGCGAAAGTCTGCATAATACTATCTAACTAACGTGTTTCTGGCTATTCGCAAGATTTGATAAACATTTGATTAATTCAATTAAAGATTCAACAGCGTTTGGCAATGTTTAACAGTATAAGAATATAATACTGTCAAACCTTGTCGGCTAAATACTGACAAATTTTGCTAAACACTAATAAACTTTGTCAAACTCCGCTGAATACTTCCAATAATATTTTTTCAGCTAAACCTGTTTTTCGCTGCAAAGATTTTTCTATATCCGAGTTGTAAATGCAACTCTCTTGTAAGTAAAATCATTTCAAAGCTATAAATATTGAAGTGGGATAACTTGTATTCGCGAGCGATAATTTATCTGTTAAATACATCTATAAGTATTTCATTTTAGAACGTGTTTTTAAATCTAAAATTTTTGAAAAGAGATAACAGCACTGTCGACTGGCATCAGATAATTTATTGGCTATATTAAAGAGTAATCTAACTAAAAAAATTTGTTTGTTCCTCGAGCCATGGAAAGTAGAAGTGCATTAAGACGCGGCTGCCAGCCGGGAAAGAGAAAACTCTGCGTCTCGGTGATAGTCCTTGCAGTGATAATTGGAACTGTCCTTCTGGCTTATACGGCTTTTGGAGATAAACAAAAGGACGCCGCGCTCAAGAAGGTCTTTATAGTAAGTAGATACTTTTCCTTACGTCACTTTACATTTAGAACGTGCAGTACCGCGTACATTAAAGTTTATATTTACATGTTCGTGACCCACATCTGAATCTCAACCGCTGCTCTTTACTAAAATGTGTTTACCTTGCATTTTCCACTTCATCGAATTTCAAACATCTGCGTAAACATTACAACTGCTTATAATATTATGTTATATTTACAGGTTTTCCGCCATGGCGATCGCAATCCCACGGAAACGTACCCCAACGATCCCTACTTGCATTACAACTGGCCCGACGGCTGGGGCTCCCTAACGAAGGTAAATAATCCACTTTCTCTATCAAACTTGCTCGAAACACCAAGCTCAAAGAAAGCGCGTTGCATTCGCGGGCGAGCTTGAAATTCTCCGCGAACGCGAACAATGACTCCGTTGGCTCGCAGAAAGGAATGCTCCAGATGTACCGGCTGGGTCAGTGGCTGCGCAAAGAATTCGGCTGGATCACCGGGAACAAGTACGGCGCGGCGAGCACAATGGCGAACAGCAGCTACTCGGATCGCTGCATCATGTCGACCCAGGCGCTGCTCGCCGGACTTTATCCCCCGACTCGGGAGGAGGCCTTTGTTCCCGAGCTACTCTGGCGGCCGATTCCCGTTCATTATCTGCCCAGAAATATGGATCAGGTATATATCTCTCTTGTCTATATATCCTCAATTTATCCTCCGGCGGGCTACTTTAACTTTCGAGGGGGTGACGATTTTTTTTTTTTTTTTGTTTTTTCCACACAGATTTTGGTTGTTAACAAGCCCTGTCCGAGGCTGCAGAATGCATTGAAGGAAGCGTATTATAATGAATCTTTAAGATCGGACGCCACCCTGAAATCTTATTACGAAGAGCTCGCGAGAATTACGGGTCAACCGATGAAGACAATAACCGACGTTGAATTTCTTTACAATACCTTGGAAATTGAGGTGAGGCTCTTTTTTGTATTGAACATAATCCGAGTGTTATAGTTTTTCAAAGGGATCTCGGAAAAATAAAGTTTCTTTAAACGTCAACAGGTGATGAACGGCCTGGAACTTCCCGCTGAGATAAAAAAGTATTACAATTCGGAAATGAGAGAAATCGCCGCTCGAAGTTACACTTTATTCACGAGCAACACGCTGCAGCGACGACTTCGAGGAGGTACACATAATAGACAGATAGCTTAAAATTAATTCGCAAAATTCTTCTTTCTCTCGGCAATAAATACGTCGATCGTTCAAGGTCCGCTGTTGAAGCACATCTTGGATCAGATGAATTACGGCAGGAGCGAGGAAAAAGTCCATCTGTACGGTACGCACGACGTGAATATCGTCAATACTTTACGAGCGATGGGATTCACTAATGAGCTTTTCAAGCTCGACCTTGGCGCTACTCTCGTCTACGAACTGCGAGTCATCAACGGAGGTCAATCGCAAGAGGTTCGAGTAAGTATTATACGGAACAATGAATAATAGACATTGATTGTTCTTAAATTTTACATTTCATTGCTTCGGTCATAATCTATAAATAACGAGATTTATTTCAAAAGACTTTTTTTGCAAAACGTACATCGCGAAATGATTATTTTTATTAACAAATTTGGTAAACTTTTCGAGCGATCCCGTAATCATTATTTTAAAGAAACCTTAACATTCGTTCCATTTAAATTTAAATTCAGTAGTAGGCATTCTTGCATAAATTAAGTTGAATTATCCTATAATTAAACTGCGAGTTAAAATTTATTCAGCATTCATTACTAAAGCGTAATTTGAAATTAAACGAAACAGATACGTCCATTTAACGTCGTGAAAAGTTTGAGTTCGCGTTATGCTCTAAAAAAAAAAATTGCGCGCAGACGGCGCGCGTTGCTTACATCATTCCGCGTGTACAAGCCGCGCATATCAAATGTCACTTTACGTAAATGATGAACAATAAAAAGAGCGCATTAAAAGCCGTTCGCGCCTCGATGATGCTTTTTCTTGAGCGGCGCGAGCTTGAAATCTTGATCTGCGAAAGACGTATTGGCGTGCGGCTATCAATGTAACATTTTAATTGACGTTCGTTCGGCGAGTTTAATGAATGTTTATTACTTTGCAGATTTCGATGTTAAATAATACGGAAAGTACAACACTCCATAGGCTTAGGATTCCCGGCTGTGAAGATTCCTGCTTATTAAACGATTTGCCCGCCATTTGGAAAGATGTCATTCCGGACGATTGGGAACAAGAGTGCCAATTATGAATACTCAGTACTTATTATATAGTTTATAATTAAAATACAAAACTGCGTTCCTTTTTGTTATAGTTTTTGAAGCGTTATACAATTTCGGGAAATATTATAGATACTTAATTATTAAGACAAGATATAATCTTATAAGCCTATTTTTCGAAGCAAATATATATATTGTATTTCTAAAATATTTCATTTGTTTCTCGCACATTGCGCCTAAGTTGTACAAGCCCGCGTTCCTAACCTTTATTAATAGTTTTGTTAAATAGATGAGTACATTTTTGAACCAATGTTTCATTATCTGAAGGCAAAAGGTATTGTATACGAATTAATCGTCTTTCCATTCGAATGCCTAATTAAATAATTAAAATGCCTATAGTTGAGCCCGGGAAAATGTTGTTTACGAACGGAAAGCTAATCGACAAAGGGAAAGTTTTCAAGCAGCGAATCTGCACGCTTTGGAATTCTCTATCCGGCAACGTAAAACACGCCTTCTCCGAATTGCGCGACATTGGTAACAATATTCAAATTCTGGAATCATTTGGTACGTTCGGCAGAGAAAGGCACTCGAGGAATTGCACGAGTCGACACTGCCGCCATCGACGTCACTCGCATCGCCGTCATTGCTGTCGTTGTCGTCGCAGAAAAAAGAACGGAAGAAAACTTGAAAATCTGAAGCCCGTGTCGAATAATCAATTAGAGACTGTTTGCGGAGAAAGGAGGAGTGATTATGTATGTTGGGAAAACCGGAGGTGTAGCTTAAACTACCGGAATTCCCATGAATGTTCGCATCGAGTGATCAAAGACACTTGTAAGTTACTGTAAAACAAAAAATTTTAACTTTTATTCAAATTAAACATTATACAATTTTAAATGGTACAAAAAACTTTTAAAAACTATTTAATTATTTCAAATTATTCAATATCAATTTAATGTTAGGATGATTCACTTTCATAAAAAAATCAAGATGAACAGTTTTACGCTCCAACACATAAAAATCCGACATACTCAAACCCATAAAAATAAAACGTTTAATAACACGAGCGCCTTTCATTGAATCATGCATTCTTTAACAGCTGCGATTTAATTAACGCGATTCACAAGTACTCAACACTTGATTCAACACTTCTCTAAAAGACCGTGAGAACCTGAAAATCAGTTAAAAGAAACTCTGTCGGGCACCGAATTACCCTCAAAATTAATCGGCAATTACGCCTCCCCAGAAATCACGGCAGATGTCATCGCGTCCATAATATCCGCAGGTCCATCCGAGCTTCGTCGTCGTCGTCGTCGCTGTCGGCGGCGGGAGGAATCGGTTAATTGCGGAAAGAGCCTCAAGTCGTTGAATGAGAGCGACGATTCTCAAGGTTTATGCAATAATCAATGCGTCGCTCCTCCGCCGCCGCCGCCGCCGCGCCGTAACGGCAATTGGATTCCGACGGTTTGCCTCGGCAGCGTTTGGCAGTCCTGCAGCAGCTCCGACGAGGGGGAAGTGCCGAGGACGAGGCGGAGCAGCTCTGACGGGGCCCGGAAGCGGATCGAACGGATTTGCGCGGCGAGAGCCTGCGGCTGATAATTGCGTTCGCGCCTCTCGGGAAACTGTCTCTTTTCAGGCCTTTTAATTGCGCTTTCAGATGTATACTTTTGTTTGATTTTATCCTGAATTTTTTAATAAAAGTAATAAGTTGTACTGTTAAATGTGCATGGTTTATTTAAGAGGAAAACAGTGCGCGTCTGTTTGAAGCACGCATCACTTAACTTGTGTCAGTTTTTTTTTATTCATTCAAGAAGTACAATGAAAAGCATTCTTCCAGCGCTCTTTACTTCAAACAAATGACGCGGAGCTTTCGCTTTGAAACTGCAAATCAATAAATATTAACGATTTATCGCAAAAATTTAAAAATAACCTCCTTACTCGCGTCCATTCATAACATTAATTGGCCGCGTCGCAGCGAAAACGTGCTCGCGCGATTAAAAATTATTTTGACGACTTAATTGACACGTGCGCCGTAATCGTTCGGTCAATTTCGCGGTGCTGAACGTTTGACAGGTCGAAGCGATTTCCAGGAGTCAGTGTGAGCGCCGGAGCCGCGCCGACAGCTGTTCGCTTCCATCTCCCGTCAATCCGATTTTGTTCCTGGCAGTTCTCAGGGCCTTTTAACGACTTTAGTGAAATCTTTGACTGAAAGCCACTTGAATTCTTATTTTGTAATTCAGCGGGAAATGAATAAAGCATATCGAGTGGATCCGGATTTAAAATCTCTCGAATATCCAGTCGAATGTTTCAACTTGTTTGTAAAACGGATTGAATTTGCAACTGAATTTATTATGCAATTTTTATATGATTATAATAACGCAGGTATTTTAGAGTTACTTTTGTTTTCAGAACTGAATCGAGTATAAAATTTTATTTTTATAGAGTGAAGCCACTTGAATCAGCGCTACAACGAATTTCTATATATAATATTACAAAAACAATTCAAAGAGTTTTATCTTCATTTTTTAGACTTTCGGTAAAAATTGCAATTCTTCAAGTTCTTGTCGATCAATGAGATATCTTTACCTCATGTAGGGTAAGCAAGTATCAAAAATAGAAACGATGGGCGCACACTGAAAGCGCAAAACAGGGCGTGAATTTGGCTCCCGAAAAGAAGGCCTTAATGAAGGAATCATAAAGCAGCAATGAGACTTCCGACGCGAAACCTTTTAAATATAAGATCCGTTGGATAAAAATATTCTAAATAAAAACTTAAAAATTGTCAAATAAAACACTCAAAATTTGATTTAAAAAAATCGCTCCAAACAGCCAGAATTACGTCTCTCTTCTATCCAAAGTAATGCACCTTTCGTTAAAAAAATTATAGAAATTGCACAGCAGAACAAATAACGCGTGCCCGAAAAGAAAGCAAAATTTCCAAGCCGATAAGATAAGCTCGAAAACGGAAAAAACTCGATTGTATATCTTGAAATTCCGTGGACTCGCATTTTTCGCGCGCCGCTTTGCTCAGACGCCGGTAGTATAGACAAGGACAGAAAAAAAAAAAAACGTTCGCGCCGCCGACAAGCACCGAGTGGGGGAAAAAAAAGGCAACGCTCTCGGACAAAAACCGTATAAACCGATAGCCGAGATGAAGCTCTCTCGCGAAATGGGGAATCCTCTTGCGATGTCGTGCGTGGCGATTCTCTTGAGGGGGACCAGGCGAAGATAGGAGGAAGGGGGGAGGGTGCGAAATAAAGTCGAGAGCTTTGCACGGGAATTCGAGTTCTGGGCTGCAATTTATCCGCTTCGGCGCGAAGTGACTTTGCGCCGTTATTTTTATAAGAAGTATAAATTTAAAAATAAAATGTATCCGGAAACTTTTGTATTTATACTAAAAGTTATTTTAACGTTTTAAAAATCGAAATGGATTTGCTCGACAGTAAGTTCGTCCGTAATAATTTAAGCTTCTTTATGAAGTTATTTGTTATATCGCGAGCCTTGAAGTGCTCCGAACGATGTCCACTGCAGCGTATGACGAGATGTTATTAATCTTCACAGAAGTCAATAATATTATGAACCATTTATTTCAATTCCTTTTATAGAATATAATCTAGTCCATTACCAATACCACAAATCGCAAACAGTGAGCTTAATCAGTTCGTTACAATTTGAATGACAGGGCAATTTCTGCGAGCGCGCCTAAACTTTAATACCCGCAAACTGAGCCGCGCCAACCTTCAATCCACCGCGGAAATTGCCAAAGCTCAAAAAGCCCCGAATCGAGAACGATCGACACATCACAGTCCCAGGTGATTTGCGCCCGACAGATTTAGGGCGCGTTGATACCCGCGGAAACCTTCGGTCCACCGCCGCGTAATAAGCAGCTCCGGCTATATATTCAAAACAAGGGCCGACTTTGTCCCGGCGTCCTTCCGCGGCCGGGTGTTCAAGAGCGCGCGCAGTGCGACTGTAAGCGCAGGATGCGCGCCGGTTGCGCAATTGTCGAGCGCCTTTGCATACGCGACGCCTGTTGCGCAACGCCGCGTCGCCGGACGTCGCGCCGTCAAAGAGCGGCACGGGGATGTATAATAGGAGGGCCAAGCTTCCAGCTCGCGTCTGGTCTGACATCATTCGCGCGTTATAAGAGGTGGCGCGACGCGGACGCTCGAAACTGCATTTTAGGGGGTTCGAGCTCGAGGGAACGGCTTTCACGAAGGTCTTCGTGTATTTTTCGAATGAAATTTTAGATTTTATCGAGAGTTCAAATATTGGATTGCTATAAATTGACATATACAGAAGCTTCGATGTTTAGTCATCGATAAGAGCGGCTCTTGGCATATTTGTTTTGAGTGCATTCCTCCCTGCAGGCGCTGCGATGAATACTGCTTTAAGAAAAATAAGCCAAATCTTATCGAAAACAACTACTGAAACAGCAGAGGCCGGCAACGACTTTACAAACACTGTATAGCCGACAAAATCTTTCATTACTATTATAATCATTAAACTATGTGCGAAATTAGAGTAACGATATACGCTCCGGCGCTATTACGACAATAGCTCAGCTCTTAGGCCGCGAGTCACGCGGCACTTTGAGTCGAAGTAGGACTTTGAACTCCGCCGTGCCGCCTTTGACATCATCAGGCTCTCGTGTATCTCCTATCCCGCAAAAAAATTACTCACACCCGCACACCTATACGTATACTCCTTCCAAAAACCGAGCGCGGTACTCGATCTGGCCTATGATTCACCTTATCGTCCTCTTATCTGCGAGCGAGATTACAAAGTCCGGATAGACGTGTGGCATTCCGACTCTGGAGCTTCCTTTGCACAGTGCGCCTGCGCGAGTCGCTCGCCGAAAAAATCGCACGTGCCAGGTTTACTTTGCGCGATCGCCGAGGGGAGAAGAAAGTGCACGTCCGCGGCCGGACGAAGGTGCTCGCTGTGCTCGGGCGGGCAAGAAGACACACGTGCTTTTGCACTTGCGCGCAAGTTCTGATGTATAACGTGTCGCCGCGCGAGATAACAATTACGTAACGACGGCCTGTTTAACGAGGTGGCGGACTGTGTATGTCGCACGGAAATATAAGTAGGAGAAAGACGGTAATCTCGCTCAAATATTTTACTTGCAATAATCCGGCAAATTGACGCAGTTACAGAGGCGAGCTTTTGTCGTGACAACAATGCTTACGATATATTAGCCGACACAAAAGATTTTGTTTAGCACCGACGGTCAAAGAGATTTATTCCGGCCTGGCTGACTGAAAGCGAAGAAATTAACGTTTTTGCGAAAACGTATTTTTCCAGCGTATTCTAATTGCGACTAATGCAAGCCTCATGCAAAAAGTTCTATACGTTCGGAACGATATATATTAAAAGGATGAGCTCGCTCTCGGTCGAAACAGGTTTCAGCACGGCAAGGTTTCGAACGGTTATGAATTAGCGTTTATCAATATTTATTTTTAGGCTCGATTAATCTGAAAGCAAATTGACTTATCGCAATATTACAATCCGTATCGGTCAGAAATTAATTATAGTTATTCCTCTACACTTTGCACACTTTTAGCCCGTTACCGCCAATAAAATTTTACATGCGTTTCGCGTCGAGAACTAAAACCTACATAAAAATACCTGTACGTATACACGAACACATACATATATCGATCACGCGAGACAACTTTTTCGCGGCGCCGAGTTTTCAACTTCAAAATCAATAGCCGCGCGCGAATCGCATGAATAAATCGCGAGGGTCTCCGGCCGGCGGCGGCGACAGACAATAGGAAAAAAAAATAACGTTTTTCGAGCGCGCGTAATGAGCGAATTGCGTAATCCAGCGGCAGAGAGGCGAAAAAGATTCCGAAAATAAAGAGGCGCGCGCACGCTAAGCTCATTCAAGCGCGCGAGAGGAGGCGGAGCGCGACGACAAAACGCTTCTCTAGGTGTCCTTGTCACTGTTACAACCAATTCCTTGACACGCGCGCACACCTGCACCTGCGGTATTCCATAAATCATGCACTTTTGTACGACGACAGGGAAGAACGAGAGAGAGAGAGAGAGAGAGAGAGAGAGCTATCCACATGCGCAGAAGGAGGCAAACGCCCAACAATGTAACTCGATTACCCGCGATCCCGATTCCGAGTTACAATTATATCAGTAATTGGAGTTCTTTGAATCGCGGCCGCGCTTCGCTCGAAATTCAACCGCTCGACGCCGCCGCCGCTGCCGACGTTCTTTTTCAGTTCGGCCGCCGGGAGCGAGCGGAACGCCTAATCGGCCTCCTGACTTTTCGAATTTTTAGTGCGGTCGCTCGACGCGTGGAACAAAAGTATATTATAAACAGACACTTTTTTTCGGAGGTGCGTTCTCGCGGGTAATTATTGGTAAAACGGTGTTTTACTTTGGATAAAGTACAGTATTAGTGAAAGAGCCGAGTGTGTATTGGATTTTCGAAAAGAATCTAAAAACAAATTTAATGCATCGCCGCAAAAACTTGGCAACTGCGAAACCGATATTTCTGAAAAAACTTTCGAATGCTGGGTGTTGCTCTCTATTTATAAAAAGTTTTCGTATTATCTTTATTTTTTTGGCAGCGGTAGATACTCTTCAATACGGTCATTTTTCACGACAAAAATGATAAAATTGAATAAAGCTTCGGCTTGAATTTCATCAAAATTTTTAATATCGTCACCGACTGCCTGTTTAACGAAGGTTTCAAGCGTATCTTGTTTTCGCTTATATTTATCCCGCGATGACATTTTTAGCTCTAAATTGTTTAGTCTTATCTTTATTGTTGCATAATTCTTTCAAGCTAATTTATCGATGCTAATTTTTCCGCTCAATTGTTGCCAATGCTCGTATATAGCTATTTTTCGATCTTTAACGTCAATTGTTTATTGCAAAACAATTGCCAACATTCTAATAAATATATTGTTAAATATTACACTTTTGGTGAGTTTGTAATAAAACATTCATTCATGAATCTGCAAAAATAAGGGATTCAGAGTCCAGGTCGAAACTCGAGAATCAGTGCAGTGTTTGATCTGTACAACTTTGAAGCAGATAAAGCAGATACAGGCGCAGCAGGAGATAAAGACTTGGCTACCGGAATAGAAAACTATACTGAAAGAAAGACTTAGGAGCAGACGGACCATTCACGTCTGTCAGTTAAAGCTCATATGGGCGTTTTGTGCATTGGTACTTATAACACACATATCTCGTGTATCCGGACGTCCTAATCTCTCTAGCTCCCTCTCTGTCGCTCTCGTTCCCCTTCCAGGCCGGGCTTTAAAACCCAGTCAGTCAGTGTCGAGAAAGACGCCAGAGGAGAGAACAGGTTAGGGTCAGTTAGTATCAGCCAGTGTGTGCACGCATGTAAGACAGGCTCGCGCATCTCATCCGTATTGTGGGTTGCTGCAGCTTTCGAGCCTCCTTCGCGTGTGCTGGAGGTGCAGACTATACTTCCGTTTAGGTACGTCTCTCGAGAGAAAAATCTCTCTCCTTTCGAGCGCTCTGAAGGCATCCAAGCAGAGAGACCCACTTTTTTCACTGCAACCTAGCATAATACACTATTGTGCAGCAGCTCCGCTCGATGTGTAGCGTGACTTCCAAGTGGCCGAACGTCGCGTGCTTCCTTTCTCTCTGGGCTCTATACTGGTGAATCATCGTCGAACGTGAATTTCCTTTTCCTCCCTCCCACCCCTCCGCTCTGTACGTAGTGACTACATACGTGAATTTATATTGTACGGGCCTTTTTTTAAGCCTCGCTCATGTGACTGCTGTCACAGGTTTAAAAGTGCCTTTTCTTCGAGTTACTCTCTCGGGGTCGCGATCCAATTTCCCAGCTCTATTGACTTTAATTGATGCCGGCTGTTTGCGTACGCGCTGTGTAGTTTGTGAGAAGTGAGCTCTGACAGTCCAGGATCATCTATAGATACAAGCAATTTCTTTCGAGAAATTCTTAATTAACGATCTGTGTCAGTGATTTTCCTGTTAGTAAATTCGCGAATTTTAGTTTCTCGTTTTGCTCTGTGAACATATGGACTTCTTTTTTGTTTCTGTCAAGTCCGATAGATGATGATAGATGTGGCTTAAGTGCTTGCTGCAAATTATTATTCCTTCTCTAATTTTACTTTCTTATTGCAATAGGTTTAGTGCGAAGAGTAACACCTAGAAAGATGTTCAGCTGGCTGAGTAAGGAAGACCCCAGCAAACAGCAAGTGTTTGACACTGTCACAGAGGGTCTTAAAAAAATCTACAAGACCAAACTGCTGCCTCTGGAACAATACTATCAGTTCCATGACTTTCATTCACCACAGCTTGATGATCCTGACTTTGATGCCAAGCCTATGATATTGTTAGTGGGGCAATATTCTACTGGTAAAACAACGTTTATTAAGTACCTACTGGAGAGAGACTTTCCTGGCATCAGAATCGGACCAGAACCTACAACTGATAGATTCATTGCTGTTATGTACGATGACAAAGAGGGTGTTATCCCTGGTAATGCCTTAATCGTTGATCCTCAGAAACAATTTAGGCCACTTACTAAGTTCGGAAATGCCTTCCTCAACCGCTTCCAGTGTTCAACAGTCAATTCACCAGTGTTAAAGGGCATCTCTATAGTGGACACTCCTGGAATTCTTTCTGGTGAAAAACAAAGGGTATGTTAATGATTATAATAAATAAAATATAATTATCAAGTATTTTTTTATTTAAAATTTTTTTCTAGTTTCTATACTGTATTAAATTTGAAATTAACTAAAAGTCTTTTTTAATTACTCTTGTTTTTTTATGACTATAATTATTATTTTCCATATTTTACAGGTGGACAGAGGTTATGATTTCACAGGAGTGTTGG
>UCOM01001244.1:0-45740 GCA_900474385.1 Ormyrus pomaceus
CCGAGCGAAAGTGCAACCCGCAAGCCCCGACAAGCCTCTCTGTATCTCCTTCCGCCTCCCTTTTTTATCTGTCTGCTCTGCGCCCGCCGCCGGTACTTAGCGCGTTTACTTTGGGGCGTTTCTTACGGGTCCGCGGGGCTTCTGGTACAATGGGAATTTCAAGTTTTGAGGAAAGCACTTAAAATTTTACATTTTTATTTCGATCCCGCAAGTATTTGGAGACAATTACTGCATTTTTACTTTAAAGCATCTCCGGAGTCAAAGGTTAAAAAGGAAAGAAAGAAAGAAAAAAAAACAGAAGAAAGGCTGGCCCGAAGCTCGTTTTCGGGTCGGAACGACGATAATTCGTCGTGAAAATACGCCGCGGGAGTCCGCGCGCGCGGATCGATTCGAGGACCCTCGAGTCCTCGCCGAGGCAAGTTGAAATCCTTCTCAGTTCTCGATAATTGCTTTGCGGATTGCGGCGGAGCTCCGAGATATCCCTGAAAACTCGAGCCGCAAAGGCGGCCGTCTGACGGGCGGGAGAGGAAATAATGTCCTCATCCTCGAAAATAAAAAAAAAACCGTTACATCGAGCGAATAAACAGCGGAACGGGAGGGAGTCGGGTGAGGGCAGCATCAAAATTAGACCGCGGACGAAGACGTACGAAAAAAAAAGGTTCGCCTCTCCTCCTTTTCGACTCTCGGGCAAAGTCGCACAGAAAAGCGTATATACAGTGTACCCGCGCAGTGACGGCGCGGCGACCTACGCAGAGTCGAACGGGACCCGTTAAGAGCCTCTCGAGCGCTGTTTGCTGGCAAACACCCTTCTATATAACTTCTTCAGAGCTCGAGCTCGCTCCTGGCGCCCCTTTTTTCCTCTCTCTCTCTCTCCCTCTCCTTTCTCTTGTCCGTGTTAGCGCGGCCTTTGCGCCTCTGTGTACGCGGCGCGCAACCGGAGTCTTATTACATATTAATTATTTACCGAGCGATTTCCAGTGCCGCCGCTTCTGCGCGCTTACGACGTTGGGAGCACCTATTCTCCGATCCTTGAAAGCCATCTTTAATTCAGAATCGGCAGGAGCGAATTGAATTTCTAATGCGAGATTTTATTTCGGCGGAAAGCATCTTTTTGGTTATAGATGGATTTTCAGCTAAGAAACGAGTGTTTATAAATAGTGGGATAGGCAGGCTTCCGTCGAAGGGTATTTAGACATTTTCTGCAGCTTACACGAATTTACGTCTCCTCGCATAGGAGCCTCGGAATCTGAAAAAAAGGAGCTAATCAGTCGTTATGAGAGCAGCGCCGCCGTCGTCGGCTCTTTCGTATCATTAACTCTCGAAATTTCGTTATTCGACCGCGTTTATCTCGCTCGACTGCTAAGAACAACACGGCGGTGGCTTGGCTGCGGAAGCAGCATCAGTTTCCCCTTCCTGAAAAGCGGGCCGGAGACGCAACTATGACGACGGTGGCAATTTTCCGGGCCGCGTAACCATTTGAGAGCTTCGCTCTTCTGCGACGGGATTAGTCCGCTTCTAATCCAGTTAAATAAACTATTTTCGCCTTTGTGGATTGTTTTACGTACAACGTACGTTCTCGTTACAATTACAAATTGAGTGTAGTTACATAAAATTCTCTTTATTTTCATTCGAGATGTTCACTTTTGATACTTCTTTCTGTTTTGTATAAGAATTGTAAATGTTCATTTTAAATTCAGTAACCTACATTTTATTTTAAATTAGAATTTTACCTTTTATACTTTTTGCACTGTAACTGAACGCAATTGAAACGTTTCTTTAAAATGTTATAACACATTTTAAAAAAAATATAGTATATTGTACAAGTGCGGGAAATAGATTATTCCGAGAGTGTTTCTTTTACGACACGAGACGGAGCGAGCGCACGAGCCGAAGGCGATCGTTGTAAAAGAACGCGAGCGGAATAATTTCCCGTGCATTTTACGCACGATATTTTTTTTGACAAGTGCGTGGCAGTGGTCCTCTTGAGTCTCATTGTTTTCTGAGCGAGGAATTTCGCATTTCTCGTACAGAAAACAGGCGCAAAAAACGGCCATTCCCAAAAAAGAACAAACAAGTTAAAGTTACTAAATGTAGCATTTATTTAAATCTTTAAACGCATTCGATAAGGACAAGCTGAAAAAATCAGAGCATTTGTCAGCTCACAAGCTATTTTTCTCGGATCTGATAAACTTGTAAATTTAGAAAAAAAATACTTTAAATGCTTTTTTTGCAGTTCCTAAATTTAAATGAATTTTTTTTTTTTTTTTTATAAAGATCAGCAAAGCTATTTTTAAATAAATTCAAGTCAACGGCGCACTTACAAATTTTATCTAAAACAATCGCGTTGCGCGGTTCTTACAGTTTACTTAATGCTTGCAAAAATATATTTTTCTCACAACTTTGACCACAAATTATCAACAGTGCGTACCTAATATTTTCAAGCAGAATCTCCAGGCAATATTGCAATTATCCGTGGCTCTCAATATTTAAAAAAAAAAATGCATACGCAAACCGCTTGCTTTGCTTTCCCTCGAAAAATTCGGTACGCCGTTATGTCTTTAATTGATATTCCTCGCCTCGAGTAGTCGACCTTGCAAAGGCGAAGAGGATCTATTAATTTCTTTGTTTTCTCACATGTTGAAACGTACGGGAAAAAAGGATTTAATTTTTGGGTTTTGTTCCCACGGAGGTCCAGGACTTGAGCGGACTGTGTATTCCTTCAATACAAACACTCGAGACGTCTATGCGCGTGTAGGAAAATGTTTGCCCTTCACCAAGCTGCTTAAGAATTGTTTGACGACTTGGCGCATTTATCTGCACTAATCGAAATGGCTTTTTAGCCTTCTCCGACCCCAAGCTCGTTAAAAATAAAGCATTTACAATTTCCGAATCGGTCTCGGAGCCGCGGTGAAAAGGGTCCGAAACAATCCGGGGGAAATATTTTTCGGCAACATGTGCGCGACGGGGGCAGCGCAGACGTATATTCCTCTTTCCGGCTTAAAAGGCGAGGGTCGCTTTTCCGCGTTATCTTTCGCCGATGGCTTGGGCTTAGCGGTCGACTCGCCTCTCGAAAATCCCTTGAAACGTATCAAAATTCAGAGATCCGAAAAACAAGGAGCAGAAGCGCGCGCAACGCCAGCCGACACGCACACGCAGACACACACACACACACACACACTCGGCTTTTGTTCTTGGGCAAACATTTGTCCGCTTTCTTCCCACAGGACCGTCGTCGCGTCTTCGTGTAGGACACATTAGACGGGGCCTCGGTCAAAGAGGAGGAAAGAGAAAAGGAACGAACGGGACGGAAGGCAGCGAGTGAGAGAGAGAGGTGCGTCTTTATATAAAAGTGCCACTTCTGGCCGAGAACACCGTCTCCCTCATTATTTACGAAGATAAACCGATTCCACGCCGGAGTAAAACGTCGAGCGGGCCGGAATCGCTTTTTAAATTACTAAGAAAACAGACGGGGACGAGGAGGAGATCGGCTGTCAACCGTCGGCGCGAGACGACTCGCGGCGCCATGCTCCTCATTGCCACCGGCGCAGGAAAAATATAGAAGCGGAGAACGCGCGGAGGGAAGGGAAAATAAAACCGGGAGACGAACCTTCCCGGCCGCATAGAATGTTGCAAATCACGGGCTACCTGTCGCGCCTCGCGTCTCTCCTCGCGCGGAAGAGGCCTCCTTTGTTTTAGAGCCCGGCCAAAGTGCACCGGCGTCGAGAAAACGCATTGGCCCCTGTCGGTGTATATGTATAATTGAGACGAATTTCGGGGAATGCCGAGAGGCGCTTTTGGAAGCTCGTGCAGCTCGTCGCGAGGAGCGGGCCAGAGAAGAACAGGAGCGGTTGCTGTAACAAAACGGCAGATCGAATTGAGCCCGGAGTTGCGAGAACTGAGCATCGAGGGGCCGGTATCGTTTTAACGTCTCTATTAGCAGCTATTAAAAACGCAGCCAGGACCTTCGTCTCTCTCGCTCTCGACAAAAAAAAAAAAAAAAAAGAAAAAGGGAGAAAGGGGGAGGTCCGTTCACATGCCGCTGTCTCTTTCTCGCTCTGCCGGTGTCTGGTTACCCATTGTCGAATCCCTCCCGGAGGCTCAGATTCTCCGGCGATACATACGGGCCATTGTGCCCGCGTATTTAGCATGGCATCTCGCGCGCGCGCGCGCGCAAGCAAGTAAGCAAGCAAGCCGGCAAACGTATATTATGCGCTGTATACAAGAGCGAAAGCCGGTGTCTCGTGACACACGCTGCTACGTGCGCGCTCTACTCTTAAAATGATATATCTGCCCGAGAGAGCGCGGCAGATTCCGTGACGCGATGCGCGCGCGCGCGCGACGCTTTGTTCGGGGGGGGAGATTGCTCGGCTCGCTCGATATGCCCGCCCGACGTGCGTGGCTGTAAATCAGACTTTTTGCCGATCGAGATCCTCGCCCTCGATATACGAATTCGTACGCTGCCCTTTTCTCTTCTTCTCTTTTTATTACCCCGATAAGAAAGAGCGGAGAAAAAAGGGCATCTGGCCCGCTGGCCGGCATCGAGGAATTTGCCCGATGCGTTTGTTTATGGAACGAGGTCCCGGGTCATTAAGAACGTAGCTCGCGAATAAATACGCCCAGCCCCCGGTGTGCGCGTTTTACAAAACTGACTCGTCACCCGAGCGAGTATACGATGCAACGATGCAGCTCTCTGCCGTTGATCCTCGCACCTGAGCAAATTTCTTTTTAATTACGCCGCCGCCGCGCCGCGCCGCGGAGTGGCACCTGCGCAGAAAGCGCTGCGTAAGACCCCAGACGCGTACGCGAATTATAATTCGCGTGCTGCGGATTACATTCCCGGATACGCCATAAAAGACACGCCACCTAAGCGTTCGCGTCTCTCTCTCTCTCTCTCTCTGCCGGGCGACAAAAGAGTGCGCACTTTACAAAGGTCCCTGCGCTCAATTGTGAGCGGCGGCAGCCGGCTTAATTAGGTGTTAATAGCCGAAAATGAAAAGCCCGGGGTGTACACCTAGCGCACATAATACGCCGCCTAATCGCACAATGCCAGGCCGCGAGACAAAGGCGGCCCGCCAAGGCTCTCTCTCTCATAATTAAAACGCGTCGGAGGAGAGAGAGAGAGAGAGACGGGGCAAGGTGGGCTTCGATTACCGTGGCTGGCTCTCTCTCTCTATAGGTCTATAAGGAGAAAGAGCCCGAGTGCCCTTTGCTCAAATTACGTCGCTAGCCGCCGAGAGCCACGGCCCGCCTTTCAACGCGGCTCGGGCCCTCTTTCGCGCGAAAATCGGATTGACAGCTGCCAAGCTTCCAAACCAGCTCTCTTATTCGTTGCCCCGCGAGATGTCTTCGCGCGTAATCTGCCTTTTAGCTGTTGGCAATTTCTCCTTGGCCTTTTTCGTCGCGAGCTTCGGGTTTATACTCTTGCGGAAGACAACTGTTATATCATTAGTATTTTATCACCCGGTGCGGAATATCCGCGTCTTCCGCGTATCGACGTCCGCGTTACCGTGGAAACAACGCTACCGCCGAGATCCAATTAGCAAGCAAAACAGGAGAGACGTTGACGGATCGCGCAGCCATTTTGAGGCGGTGCGAAAGCTCGAGGCTGCAAGAGCTACGCGGATCGATTTAGCGCTCGAGCCGTTGAACGAAATGACAGGGAATAAGCCGAGTATAAACTTTTTTTTCACACTTCGTTAATACACGGGAAAAGCCGTTCGTTCGCCGCACGGGCGAGCACTGAATTTGAATCAGCCGAAACTCCGGAGGGGAAGAAGAAGAGACGCGCGAGAAAATTCAAATTGGAAGAATATCGTCGGGAAAGAAAGATTATTACCCGACGGGAGGATATTCGAAAGTTCGCGCGCGTTGACGACTCGCGCGCTGACACCGTAATTCTGCCGGCATTCAATTCCCGTAATTTCCACATAAGAATGGATCCGCCGACTCGAGGAGCAGCAGCGGCAAGAAGGAGGGAGCTCTATCCATCTCGCGGGACTTGCCGGAGTTTTATCGGGGCGACGAGATCTCCCTCCCCGTAATGGCGTGAATACACTTCATAAAGTGCGCAAGCGTGAATCCTCTCGCATCAATCATCGGCCGCCTCGCGTTACGGGGCAAATTAACGTTTTCATCGCGCGCTCGCGCGCCTCCCGCAACTACCGAGCCGAGTTTCGACGACTCTTCCTTTTTCGAAATCTCACCGAGTCACACGTGAAAGGCGGACCGAGTGACAATGAGGGATTTCGTGCGTCGTCATTCGATTAAAGTAGCATTTCTTAGCGGGTTGGAGAGCCTCGGCTATCGAGAGCGACGTAAGCGCAATTTATCTTCGTCGCCCGAGCAGACAATTTTTCGGAGGACGCATATAATACAAGTGCAGAGTTAATCCCCCGTGCAAATCTAAATCTAAATCTGGCAATTCTTTTCCATTTCACATGTAAATATATATCGGAATTTCGATCGGAGAGAACGAGAGAAGTAAAGAGAGCTTTGTTTCTTGTCCACAGGCAGCAGCAGCAGCCCGGCAGCGGCAACGGCAGCGTCCGCCGGGCCCTGAGCCCAGGCGCGGGGGGCAGCGATTCAGAGGACTCGGACATCTCGCTGGGCGGCACGTCGCCACCGTCGCCGAGTTCCTCGCCCCCGGCGACCCACCAGCACCAGGCCTCGCCCGTCGGATCGATGGGCTCGATCGGCCCGATACCGACGCCCTCGCTCAACTTCCGCTACGACCCGACCCAGTCCTCCTTCCGCTTCGGACCGGCCCCGAGCTTCAAATTCCCGCCGGCGAGCTTCCGCTTCGGGCCGCACAGTCCCCAGCACAACCACCCCAGCATCGGCGGCGGCGCCGCCAGCATCTTCAGGCTCACCGAGACGAGCCCCTTCCAGGCCGTGGGACCCCGAGGCGACCTCGGATCCAGGTGAGTCATCCAGAGGAGCAACGATCGCAATATATTATCGGACACGACTAACCCTCTCTCTCTCTCTCTGCTTACAGACTGCCAGACCCGATCGGGCTGCCGCCGCCGCGGCTCTACCCCCACGAGACGCTGCTGCACCACCCGCACCAGCACCCGCATCCACAGCACCTACTGCCCGAGCCGGTCTCCCGGATATCGGAGACCTCCCGGCTCTCGGACGGCGGCATATCCCGACTCTCGGACAGCCTGTCGGAGGCGCACTCGCCGCCGCTGGTCGCGACGAACCTCAGCGTCTCGGGGCCGCTGCGCGTCGCTGTCCCGAGTCCGCACACGCCCTCGTCCCACGGCAGTCCGCCGACGTCGACGCAGCCCGCCGCCGTCGCCACCGCCGCCACCACCGCGACCACCGGCCACGGCGTCGTGAGGCCCGCCACCTCGCCGCTGCCCAACCCCAAGCCCCCGCAGATCCACCGGCCCTTCTCGCCCGCGTGATGATGACCGCTCGAGTGAGAGCTGACCCCTCCCCCCCCCGCCCTCCCCCCCGCGTGTATCATAGCGAGGAAGCTGAGGTGCCTCGAGTAGGCCGGGGCCCGAGGAGAGGCGGAAGCGATACTTTTTGCCCCCGAGCCCCGCCCCCCGGCCTCGACGAGGCGGCTAAATTTGCGCGGCGCTCTTCTTTGCTTGTGTCCGCAAGGCTTTCGCCGCTAAATCTTTTCACACTCGCGCTAACGAAGCTTTCGGGTCTGTCGCGCAAGATGTATAACGTTTGCTCCTCGAGTCGAGAGAGCGCTGATCTTTCGAGATTTCGTGTAGGATATATATAGGTGCAGCGATCGCGCACCGTTTTATTCAAGTCAAAATTTGACTATTTATTAACGATAGATTCGTAGTGACGAAGGTAGCGACAGATTTATTCTTATTAGCCTTGATGTAATAAGCTCTGATAAAAGAAATGAAGCGACTTGTAAATAAACAAGTGTATCGTGTATCAATCTTAAAAGCATTAGTGATTATCTG
The DNA here is from genome assembly GCA_900474385.1 of Ormyrus pomaceus. Taxonomy (NCBI): domain Eukaryota; kingdom Metazoa; phylum Arthropoda; class Insecta; order Hymenoptera; family Ormyridae; genus Ormyrus; species Ormyrus pomaceus. Next base: position 7,938 of record UCOM01001244.1, read on the forward strand.
TATTTGAATGGCGAATAAAAGTGAACCCACTGTAACGAAATTTGACGCACCGATCATTTTTCTATTTTTTTAAAAACAAGTAAGATGTAATCCACCCGAGAGGGAAGTGAAAAAAGTATCGTTTTCCAGACCGATTGGTATCGTTTGTTCCTGATTCATTCTTACGATTGAAGTTAGATTGCGCGAAAAAGAAGGATTCAAGGGCAGTCAATTGAATTTTTTTCTCCTCGACGTGATACCCGTCAAAGCAACTGCATGTGTAATAAAAAGTAATCGTCTTTCGCTTGTGAAATGTATTTATGAAACTTTATAGATATGAAGTTAATGATTTTTGCGAAACTGTGGTTGTAGTCGAACACTTTTCCGCGTCATTGCAATCACAACAACGAAAATCGTGTAAAAAAAAAAAAACTAATTTGTCGTTTTTCTTTTGGAATTTTTATTATTGGTTAATGCGTTCTTACGTTAAATGTTTTAATAAGCTATATATGATATAGAAATTTTTAAGCTTAGCTTGACTTTCATGAATCTGACGAAATAATTTTCATAACAGTCGCTAAATTAAAGAACACTAACACCAATTTCCAACCAACAGCCGATGCAATGAAAAGTGTGAGGTTTCTTCAGACTATCTAGTAATATATTAATAGCATAAACAAAGGACACACGTAACTTCGAGTCAGATGTACATTGGCTATCTCAACGCACACACGGACCCAGCAATCACCACTTTGCGAAAGTTAAAGCAACAAGCAGAGAACAAAATAAGAGGGACGTCCTTATCTTTAGACTAATTGCGGAGTTCACACAACTCGCTAATTCGAACTATCGAGCCAGTATTGAGAATGTGAGAGAAAGCGAGGCAAGGAGCGCTGCGGGAAAAGTTGTTGCGTTAACGAAAACGAGAACGGACCTTTCAATGACGAGTGGACGAGAATTTAGTGAAAAACGAGCGAAACGCATTGCTCTTGCCTCTCTCTTTTGTAGATAGAAATCGCACTAGGGACAAAATTTCTTGTTTAATCGCTCCTATAAATATGAACATATATAAATATAAATGAAATATAAATATATGCAAGATATAAATACTATAAATAGGAACATTATACGAGAATGAGGAATGAATAATACAAGAGTTATACATATATAAATACGTGAAAGAATGAGCATTATTATAATTAATATTATTATATAATTATTATTTGCGCCTGTACATAAATCCACGCGAAAAATATATAAACAAATTACTACGAAAATTATTTTGAATTTTATTTATTTCTACTTCTTATTCCTCGACAAACTTCATCCGTACCCCAATCACCTTTTCCTGATTACTTTTGCTGCTTTCATTTTGAAACACCTCATAATTTATTACATTTTCTTTTGCGACTATAAACGAAATCTGAACCTCGTTGACGTGCCTTTAAACTTTGATGTAACGTATTTTGATTTCTTACTTCACTGTACTCATTTAGTTTATTGAAGTTATATAAGGACATTTCTGCAAATAATCAATCCAAGTTACATAAATCCTGCTCACAACTGCTAAATTAGTAACTCGGATCTACAGTAGACTAATAAGGTTGGACCGCCTTAAAAATTGTCCTCGTTAAAACTAGCCGAGTTATTCGACGTATCTATAGTTCCCCTAGTAGTACCTGCACGGAGCGATCCTAATTCGCATAAAAACCGACGAGCATTCGAAGAATACCCGGAACTTTAACAGAAAACAGCAGCCGGCCCGAGGCGCGGCAGAAAGAAAAAAAATGCGATTCCCGTCGGCGCGGGCGATATTACGACAGCCCGGCGCGCGGAATAACCGAGGCGGAAGTCGCATATTTTCAGACTCGACGTCAACGCGCGGAGGCTCGAAGCGGTCGCTCGAAGGAGTGGGAGTCGGGGCCGCGTGGGAGCGAGAGAGAGAGAGAGAGAGTATCGACTAGAGAGGTGGAGGCGAAGGAGGGGACGGAAGGTCGCGTCTAGCGACACAAGGTTTGTTGTGCGTGGGCGGGTGTCGCTGACAAAATCGACCAATGACCGGCCGCACTCGTCGGTAAACGATCTCATAGGTTAAGCAGCGGCTCTCTCTCGCTCCGAGCCGCCGAGGCACTGCGGGAAAGCAGCTGCTTTCGCGGCGGATGTGTACGCGTGTGGGTGGTTAATTTGTCGGTTTTGTCGGACGCCCGCGATGCTCCTTCGATTTTGTTGCAGGGAAGCTCGCGGAGATGGGGATTAACGCGGCGGGATATAATAGTTTTATGATTGATTTCAATGCGGAAATGTGAGTGAATTGTAAAAATATACCGGTTATAAAAGCTGTCGACGTTAAAAATAATGAATATATCTGTAAAAGCACAATGCTCTCGCGCGAGCGAGCCAATGTTTTCCCAGTATTTTTCTCCCGCGCCCTTAAAGCGACTCGGCGTTGCATCTATAAATATTACTGAACTTGTAAAACGAGAGCGATCGCGCGCGTTTTCGCTCTTCCGTCTCTTTACGAACCGTCAATCGTGAAACGGACGGGGCCGCGCGATCGACAGGGGAAAAGCCGGGCGCATCGGGGCCGCTCTTTATTATTGTTAGCCGAAGAAAAAGAAGCTAAGTGCTCCGTATAAATAGCGCAAAAAAGCTCGAGACATCTCGCCGGTGTCGGGCCGCGCAAACACGCGAGGAGCAGTCAGCGAGAATGCACTTAGCCGGGACGCGCGCGCGAGCGGAGATCATCGACTTAATGGAGTGGTAAGCGCGCGCACCTTCGTAAAACTTTTTCTCCTTTTCTCTTTTTTCTCTCTCTCTCTCTCTCGCTATCGGCCGAGTCGATCTCGCGCTCGATGAAAATCGATCGCTCCTCGCCTGAAAAGAGAGCCCCGCGCGGGACCGTTAGAAGGGCGCGCGGGGGCATTGTGCCGCGTGCCGGGGCTTTTTGCAAAGGCTCTGGCTCGCTCTCCTTCTCGCCACTTCTGAGTACTGCGCTGCACACCCGGACGTGCTCTGGATTACAAACGAGCCGATGCGCTTTTTCAGAGGTCTTGAGTGGCAATTTTATGAGGGCCGCCGAGAGCCGTGATTCTTGACGGTTTACGTTTATGCCTGCTCTCGAGGGTTCGCGTGTAACGCAAGGGTGCTTCAAAAACGTCATTTTCATCTTTCTCTTTTTTAAACAGTTTTTTTTTTTTTAATAATAATCGAATGAACAGAACTGCACTAATCTGGGATAGACGCGAAAATCATTTCACCTCGACTATAAACGACGACAACGCGGAGGTTTCTGCGACAAGCGTCCGCACATAACGAGCTCGCAGATATATATACCCTGACATTGTGATCGTGCAGCGATAAACATCTTTAGAGAGCAAAGGAAGAACCGATGTCGCGTTTCAGTGTTCTCTCTCTCTCTCCCTCCGGCCGACCCTCCCTCTTTTCCCGCTTACACGTCCCCGAAAAGCCCCCGACTCTCCGTCTCTGTTCCGCTGGCGTGCAGGCAGGTTCTCTCCCGGGGCTTTCCTCCTTGCTGGCGCGCGCGAGCGCCGCCTCGTGTTTTGACAGTTGCTGCTCCGACACCTCTGGCACATTCATTAGGAAAGGGGTTCTCAATCCGCCCGCGCGGCCCCGACTCTTGTTTTCCTTTTCTTTTTCATTCGTCTGATGGTTATACCCGCGGACTTTTTTGCCCGCTGCTTTTTACCCCGCCGCGGTTATATTTTCGTACGCGTGAGACTTTTAACTCGGACGTTTTTCTCCGAGTCGGGCGGGAGGAGGATCGGATTTTGTTACTTTACTTATGAAAACACGCCGCGAACTCTCAATACTTTACAGGCGCGAAAAGTTCGAAAAAATATATCCGTATGCTAATCGGGTTTTGATAGATCGTGAAAGCCGTCGTGTACACAAGTCGCTTAGATTTCCATAGAGCCACGGTATTATGTCGTAGCGATCCCCAGCCGAGATGCATATAATAACAGGCCGCGTGTAACGGCGGTGAAAAAAAAAAAAACATACACACACAGACGCACGAAAACCCCAGAGACGCGGCATTAAGCGCAAGCAATACCCCCGGGGTCCGAGCTCGCTTTGCATCACGCACATTAGCCATCGATTTGAGAACCAGCTCGCCTATACATATACATATAGCGTTCGACAAGCTCGTCACGCGTCCCCCGCCCCAGCTGTTCGGATTAAGATGTTTAGGATAATGCGGCCGGGCGAATAATGCGCCGGTCCGAGGCCGTGGAAAGTAGAGGAGAGAGGCCCTCTCCAGGCCTCGGTTATTCGGCGGACGGATTCGACACCTCGACAATGGGCCGCGCGGAGTATCATAATGGACTGCGGTAAGCCGCGCCGGTAGTGAGATTATCGCCCAGGTAGAGAGAGAGAGAGAGAGAGAGCCGCGCGCCCGACGCGATCTAGAGGTGTCAAGCCGATCTCCCCAAATCTCTCTCCCCCGTCTCGGCCGGGATCTCTTTTCGGAAATCGCCATTCTCGCGGCGAAGGAACTTTTCCTCCTGGCGCTTTCTCACACTTGGCGCGCTCTCGGCCGCTTTTCTTCCCGGAGCGAGGGTATATATATTGTTGCGCGTGCGCGGACTCTCTTTCGGGGATCGGGGAACGGGACTCTTGCGTGCTCAAGGGCGCGGACTGGCTGCTTTGGGACAAATATTGGGGATGCCGAGGATTAGTGTCGCATTTGCATTCAGTGGCCGGCTGGCGAGCTAATTTTTAGATTGTCGCCGAGTCGTTCCAGGAATATTCCTCGGTCGCCTAATCGTTTTTCTTCCACTTTTCTGCCGAGGTAAAGTGTGGCGATTTGGGTTTTGAATATAAATTTCGATCGTCGTTTATGATAAAATTTTATTATACGATTTATACGCTTCAACGTAAAAATTTACTTCGCGCGAGTACACTTCCATCGATATATGTATAAATGTATTATCATTTAGTTTACTTGAACAAACGTAAATTTAAACGAACACGAAAGTTTCGACAGAGTCATGATATTGTTCGTTTAAATCGAGTATCAACGTTTTCCAGGGCTCAAAGTCCGAAACGGCAAATGAATTTAACGTCAACCGTGTAGGAGTAAGCGGATTAAAAATCTATACATATCAAGCGTTGTTTGCGTTCGCTTACTGCAATTTTTCGATTATTCGAGACCGTCGTAACAGCCGACGTTTTTTTTTTTTTTTTTTTCGTTGAAAACTTTTTTTTGTTCCCAAAAATCAACAGCGCGACAAGTTTCATGGCTCTTTAATTCCGGCACACAACGCGACTTCCGGCTAATAAAAAGGCCGCATGTGCATCAGGAGAGAAAATAAAACAGCGGACTAAATATTCGTTGATTAAAGAGCTTGGGATCTACCGTTGACAATTTCGTCATCGACAGGTCCCATTACTCCCATTACACCCTCCATAAAGTCCCGCGAGCATAAGGGGCGCTCCGTCGAATAGTAATAATAATAACAGCCCGGCAGCGCTCGCGCGCGCTCTCGTGTATAATTTCGAATTTAGAAATCAAAGTCTCGTCTTTCAGCGTCGCCGGCCGGCCGGCTCGTTCACACGGCGTCGTAATGAGAGGTTAGATATAACTCGGGCCCCGAGCCGGAGGGTTAATACCGCCGGTCCGTTTAATTTGCGCGCTGCGTTTGTGCGTGTGCGTGTACGCGCGCACCTCCGCTACCGGTGAATGGGGGTGTGTGCGCCGGTTTATCCCCCGGCACACACGCGGACCAGAGGGCCAGCTTTCATGGGAAAGACAAAAATGTGCGCGCATTGTGCTGGATCGGGCGTGTATCGGGTGTCTTGATCCGTCGAGCCGTCATAATATACGCAGGCGGCGCGGAGCTAAGACTGATATACGGGCTTCGATTGTTCGAGCAGTGTGTATGTTTTGAGTAATAAAACAATGTTTCGAGTGACTGATCATTTATTCGTCGGCTTGTTTTAAGAGACCTAAGCTCGTCTGTTTAATTGATTCTATTACTTTTATTGTCCGGTGCTTGAATCAGATTCAGACTTCAAGTTCAAGTGCAACGAATTTTCGCGCATTTATCGGCAATTAGAACGGATTGTACTTATTCCAGTCCCATTAAAAAACGACCGAAGCTTCGGGGGCGGACGCGTGCATCGCGCGATCCTAATTGAAATCTCGTCCCATCCGAAAACAATTACGCCGACAAAACAGTTCCCCCGCCCCTTCCTCTAGGACTTTGGAATAAAGGGGTTTGGCTTACTCGGCGCGCGGGGAATGTCAAGCGTCAGTGCCCTCGTTCGGGCGCCGCCGGAAAGCTGCTTAGCTTATACGCCGGAGTTTATGTATCGAAGGGATGTATCTCCTAACTCCGTACGAAACTTGGCGGCCTAAGCGCTGGTCCGCTCCCGTCTCTGCGCATTATCTCCTCCCCTTGGCGGCGCGCGCGTACAATATATATATATTAATATACTCGCTGCCACAACGTCGGCGGGAACGGACTGCGCGCTTTCTTGCTGCATTCGGCACAGTTTTCCGTCTGCCAACGCGTCTCCCGACGGAATAATTCGAGAGGCGAGATTTACTAATGAGCGCAGCGCGTCTCTGTTCTAAAAAAGGGAAAAAAAAAAGGCGCGGAGGGCTGTTTTGTTTCGGCGCTCGGGCCCGGCTCGGGATACTTAGCCAAAGCACTAAGGGCGCGCACTGTCGGATCAAGGGGTGAAATGTTATTGTTGCAAGGGGTACCTCTGCGGCGGCCGAAGCCCTAAGTAGCTCGCTTAAGTGTGTTGTTTAAGCCAACATTGCAAGTAAGCGTCCGAAGACATTTGGCGAATTCCGGCCGGGAAAAGCCGGCGCGCGAGCGATTGCGCCCCGCCAGATGGTCAGTTGAGATGAGGCTCGTTTTCGCCTCTCTCTCTCTCTCTCTTTTTTTTTACTTTCGGGATCTGTTTGGTTGTCTTACTAGGCGAGAGAGAGAGAGAGAGAGTGGATGTTTATTTTTCACAAAATTACCGTCGGCGTGAACTCGACCGTTTCGTGCGGTCATTTTAGGGGGCTTAATATTGTTTTCTTTGTCGTAAGGGCTTACGCAGCGGATATTCCCTTTCGGTAGCATTCTCTAACATTGTTTAAATTTCAAATGCTTGATAAATGAACAAAGAATAATCGGCCTCATCCAGGGTTCGCCGGCAATTCGCGAAGTGAATATAGAATAATAATTTATCTCGGATACAAAAGAAATGAATTTTCCTGCCCTTCCTGCTCCTCAAAGGTCAGCGCACGTTTTCTTAATCACGGGTCTTGTCCGGGTCTTTCTTCGGAAGGCTCCTCGCTCTCCTCCTTGTACACCCACAGAGCGCTCAGCTGGCTGGTGGTAGGCAAATGGGGAAATGGACTTGTTCGGCCTGAGATTAAAATACACCAGCACCGCTATTAGAATCTTACTCACGGCCGGAGCGCGAGTAACAGACGTATAATTTCCTGCGGGAGCTTTGAATCGAGAGCGGCAACGAGAAGAGAGAGAGAGAGAGAGAGAGAGAGAGAGAGAGCGAGTGTAACCGGCTTTTCGAACTTTCGAGGGTGAGGAAGCTCATTAACGGGAGCTTTCTCCACTTTCGGCGCTTTACTTTTCCAGGACTCGAGCAGGGAGAAAAAGAGAACCGCCGTCGTTCTTTCTTGCTTTCTTTCTTTTGGCGCGAGCTGCTGTTCTCTCGTTCGCCTCTTTTCAGGTTCGCGCGAGACCCGCTTTAATCTCTAATACGCCGCGGAGCTGAACTGCCGCCCGACGATTGTTAAGTAGAGACAATTTTTTAGGTTGCGCTTTAAAAGAGTATTAAGTCTGGAAAGGTTTTTATTTTTTAAAGAATATTTTATTTCCGGAGAAGCTGAAAGCAATTTTGGTTCGTTTTTCAAATGTGAAAATGCTGTTCCTATAAACCAACTTATTTATTGAAATACGATCGCGAAAAGCTCATTTGCCAAGGGGATAATTCGCGATCAATTTTCTGATGGTATTACACGTTCATTATACAATATATACGTAACCTTTCTTTTAAATCCCGCAGGAAGCATAAAGTACGTTGGCATCGCAGTGAGCATACCGCGATGTAACCCGATAATGGGGGCTTCGGCGAAATTAACAATTCTTCCCTATTATCTTGATTATTCCTGTCAGGCATCCGAAGACGATCGTGTTCAGTACCATCATCTTCTTCCTCGCCCTCCTTTTCCATTGTGTTAACCGCGCTGAGATTTGCTCGCTCGCAATTTAAATTGTTTTATATATAGACTTACATTCGCGTTTATCTCGCTTAAGAGCTCCCTAGATGAAAACTGTTTTACGGCTCTGATCTATCACTTTAGAGTAGTCAGCAGTTTATAAAAACGTGTAACGAGTTTGAAAAATATTTTTAAAAAAAAACCAGCTATTGCAAACAGAATAAAGAGAGAGTGCAGACTCTCGACCTAAATCCCGATTTTTACGCGGGAGCTGCATATTCTGGTCGCGTAGACCTGCAGGAAAAGCTCGGAGCCCGACTGGAAGAGAGGAGGAATGCGAAGACGGTATGAAAATTCTGCCGTGAGAGAGAGAGAGAGAGGGGGAGGGAGAGGCGTAAAAAGTGGATTTTCCAACCGGCGCCGGTAGAGAGTAAAGGAAGAAAGGGAGTCGCGCGCGCGAAATTTCCTACTTTTGTGTGTAACGTCGTTTCCGGCGCGAGATGTGGCTAACGCTAAGACCCCCGAGGTGCCGCTCGCTCGCGCGAAATAAAGGGCGTGGTTTTCGGTGCGCAACCGAGGATTGGCTGCGAACTTGGCGAGCCGGTCGATATACACCCGACTACCTCTCTCTCTCTCTCTCGCGCGCGCGTTCGCACACGTCGACCGCGCGCGCACATGCACTTGATACTTATCCCCTGAGCGCGCGAGGAAGAGTGCGAGGCAACGATCCCTGCGTCGGGAGGGATAACGCGGGAAACAAACCTCGCGCCGCTGCTTGCATCCCGCGGCTCTGTCTGTGCCGTTTGGCTGGCCTGGTCCTTGCTCGCCGAGACGGACGGAGGGGATTTATCAGCGCGGAGAGTCGTTCGGTTCTTTTTTCTTGCTTTTTGCTGTGGACTTTAAAGGCATGCACTGCTGGGGCATTTTTATATTTTCGCTGTTGAAAGAATTGATACCCAGTTTTTGATTTGGAATATATTAATTCTGGTATAATGTAATCTAATGCTTTTGTAATTGTAATTAGTTTGTAATATCCGGTATTATATGTACACGACGATGCATTCGTAATCGTCTAATGCATAAAGTCAATAGCCGTAATTGAAAATGAAATTAGGCAAATTCATTATATAATAGAAAAGGTTCATTTGATTATAGCTTATCAACACGAGTAATCGTTTTAAAGAAATTATACACTTTTATTATTTTCATCTCATTAAAAATTTCCTCAAATAAGTTCTACAAATTATTTATTTATTTTAAGCAGCTTTTAAACTACGCCAGTTAATCTGCTTATGTAATCTAAGCGCTTCCATTGTAGCATGATACGCAGTGAATAATTATAATCCAGACAATGAGGAATTGAATCAGATAAATTAATGTATATTTAACCCTTTCAAATCCAAATTCCCTATTATCTTTCCTTCATTTTTGATTATTTAAGCACGCTATTCCTCATTATCAAGATATAATACACGTCCACGAACGTTCACGTGATTTATAAAATGAATGAATAAATAATATGCTCCAAATGTTAAAATAATTGTACACCTTATTTTCTTTTTAAAAAGAGTATTTAGCAACCATCTATTTTTGCACTAGATATCAAACTGAGTGAAGGATTAAGCGTAATTTAGTGTCAAAAGCAGTAAATGTGATTTGTTATTTTTAATGTTAGGTAATAGAAAAAGAAAAAATTGGTCTCCACGAGATCAATTTATAAATTTCTACCTTAATTATTATTAGTATTATTAATTAATTAACTATTGTTAGTATATTATTATTCGAATGATTGTTACAAAAAATAAATTTTTCTTGTTTTTTTTTTGTTTTTCATTCTTGCATAATTTGAAATGATTCGATCTCAATTTTCATTTAAAATTGTTTGTATTCCTTTATAAGTCGTTGTCGAATTTATCAGTCAGTTTTTTCATAAAATCGCTAAAAAAGCTAGTGACTTTGGAAAAATCTGACGTTGGCACAAAAATGCCTGACTTTCTTTACAATATTATATAACAATGAAATCTGTGACCCATCGATGTGAGTGTCTCCCTTGTTAGATTGATGCTCTTATTGATTTGATAAAGAGCATGCACAAACATAAAAGTGAATGAAACTTTGACCTTAATTAATGTTGGAAAGTCACGCTATTAACACCTACTTTATTATTGAACATCTTAATCTTGTGAAAAGAACTTTAAAGAAAAAAAAAAAAACTTTTTAATTAAATAAAATGTTCGCATTTTAGAATAATATATATGAAAACGCGAGTTTCCCGCAAGAAAGATCGATAGCTGCAAAAAGCACTGCTCGTCGTACAGTCGCCCTCGGAATTGAGGATTTCCCTTGCCTACTCATCCTCCCGCAGAGGATGAAGCCAGATCGAGCAACTTGCGTCCACACTGCCGCGGGCTGAGCCCTCTCCGGACAGCCGGAAGATGGATCGGCGCGCCGGTTGGTACGACGGCCAGGTCACATATTTTAACGCGATACCCATAATAGAGGCCGCGCCGCGTCCCTTGATTGGGGCCAACAATGGGAGCCTCGCCGGGCAGATGAGTTAATCGGCAAGTTCCTTCCAGCGGCATTATATACATGTATATATACGAACGGAGAGGACGAGGAGGAGGATTCGCGCGCGTCCCCATTGTCGTGAGCGCGGGGGTATATATACGTATAGCCTTAATGCTCGCTCGGCCGAGCCTCGGGTCTGCAGGCGCGGAGGCGAGTCAGCGCTGATATAACCCCCGGAGCAGGAAAGAGACGGTATCGGAGAACAAAAGCCTGACTGACGTCTGCGCCGATGCCGATCGGGGAGTTTACCGTTGCAGCGGCTCGCAACTGGGGATGTGCGGGCCGCGCCACGGGCCGACCGATTTACTTTTCTTTCTACGAGAAAATTAAAAACGCGAATACTTAAAAGATCTTTTATTATTGTAAGTTCAGCATTAAAAATCATAACGCAACTGCATCAATTTATTTTCTATCGTTTACTGCATCGGCAAAATATTTAATCGTTCGATCACAACGTTGTTATTTCTTTCATAAAGTATATTCGGCAGTTCACGCTCACAGAGTTATCGACTATCGAGACTTATTCGAAAAAAGGGTCTCTAGAACTAAACCTCAATGCGTATTTTGTTTTAAAATTTAAAACAATCGAGTCAAACTATTATCGCGAAACGACATTTTTAGATCGATTGGCCACCGACCTCTGCGGAAGAAACTGTGCATAATCCCCTAAAAATCCCCTTAAATTTTACATAGAAAAAAAAGTGAGTCATTACACCTGCTCCCACCATCCGCGCGACAGTCGTATACGATTCCGCTGAGAGCCACTGCTGATCTGCGGCCCAGCGGAGAGTAATTCATCGGCGCGAAGAGGACGCCGAGTAACCCGATCCGTTCGCGTCCACCGCGTCCACTTGCTTCATCTTCGGAGGCCGACACGAGCGCGGAGGCGAGTGTGCGTGCGCGTCGGTGCAGCTCTCGGACCTTCTTAGCCCGCACTCCTGACAATGCATCCTCCGACGCTCGAAATTCACAGGCCAACGACGAGGCTCCTTCGTCGTCTCGAGTGCGATAATGAGGCGACGCGTTGCTCGAGTTCGGTCGATGCTTCGACCCGAGATGGACGAATGTACGTGTATGCCTTTAAGATTTTTTTCATTGGCTTATTAGAGGGCTTAAAAGGATAGAAAAAAACCTTAAATGTACAGTTTTTCAATTGAAGCAGAAGAGAAAAAAAACCATAATTAATAAAACCTGCTGGAAATAATCTAATTTGAAATTAGGCTTTCCCACGCAGTGCCTATCATCCGCATGCTATGCATAGAGATTTATTAAAAAAAAAAAAAAAAAACCTCGAAACAGGCATCAATCCGAAAAGCCGGCCGCGAAGCGTATCATGAGTCCCGGGGTCCGGAGAAAAATTAGCCGCTCATAATACTCGAATCAATCACCGGCGGCGGCCTGCGCGCGCAGGTCAGCCCGCTCGGAAACGCGTTAAGCCTGCATTCCATGGGGGCAGCTTCGAGCATTGTCAGCGCCCCGAGTCCCGAGCCTGATGAGGCCCGATAACGCATCGCCGGTCGTTACGGTAAATGTCTCACTCTCTCTCTTTCTCTCTCTCTCTCTCTCTCGGCGAGGCCACTGCGGGGATAATGATATTATTACGACGGAGGCTCGCCACCTCGTCCCCCGCTTTCTTTCGCGGAATACCTCTCCTCGCCTTTGTGCGTATCCCCTTGGCTCCGCGCGCCCGATGAGTTCTTCTCCGCATGAGGTAAACGCGCGGCCGCTTTTTTTTTTTGCGCAGCGCCCCGAGAGAGTGCCGATGGTAATGGAATCATCCGGCCAGCTGATCACCGGCGGCTGCCGCTGCTCCCGATGTTGATGAGGGCAAAAAAGACGGAGAGCGCTCGCTGCTTCTGCTGCACCTAATGGCAGCGGCGAAATCACGGATATTTCGAGCTTTCTAAAAAGACAGCTTTCAGCATTCCTGCGCCGAGTTGATGTCTTTATGCTGGACGACCTCTGCCAGGCTTTAAATCAATTTTTTTAGCGATTTTATTAATGACAAGCTTTAAATTTTACATTATTGCGCGATTTACTTAAATAATAAACGTGCGATCTATATTACCTAAAAAATTATATTTTAATTGTACAATTAGCGTTAGATTCTTTTTACTAAAAGTAACACTATATATACCGCATAAGACACACTTGAAAGTTAAAAAAAAAAAAAGGAAAATTCTTTCTATTCGTCGCTTGACTAAAATTCCACCGTCATCTAAAATACGAAAACGCAAACGCGGCAGATCTTTCCCCGAGCTTTAGAGAAAAAGCTCCGAGCTCGACGAAAGGAGGGCGCATTAAAGTGCATGGCCATGACGCGCGTGTGCCCCGCGCGCGCGGCCCCGCGCGCGCGGCCCCGTCGGTCCGGGCGACGGCTTCATTAAGGACGCGCGCGCTCGCCGCTGGTGGCGCTACTTGATGTATATCGGCGATATATCTCACGCGAGGTGAAAAAGCTCAGGGTTAGCGCGGGGCTGCAAAAAGGCGAGAGAGAGAGAGAGAGAGAGAGAGAGAGAGAGAGCCCCGCGTAATGACGGCCGGGGCCAGCTGCCTCGGTTATTAATTAAGAGGCCCCAGCCAGCGAGTTCCCGCGGCGCTCACGAATATTCGCCCGCGGCCCGAGAGCCGCGCCGCCGCCGCCGTCGTCTTTGTCGCTCAAAGCTCAGCTGCGAACGTCGTGCAATCAGTCGCGCCCAAGGAAGCGGGGGGAGGGAACTTGTGTGCATTTTCCACGGTGTTGAACGTGCGCGCGCGCGCGCGCGCTGCGTAGCTTTGCGCCGATGCTCTCTTTTTCGAGCGCAGGGCGTTTCTTTTTATTTTTAACGCTTGATTCCGGAGGCGCATTTACGCGGAGTGCAGTTCCTTATCGGGGAATTAAAAGGGGATTCTTTTCGCTGCCTCGGAACAGTGATCGTGGCGGGATGTAAGCGACAAAATTGTTCAACTGGTAATTCTGAATTGGAACGCGGAAAGTAACGTGATTCGGGTGGTTTTTACGACGGAAACTGTACGATTCTGAAACTTGTACTAATTGTCGAATGGAACCGTTGAAATAGCTTTTTTTATATATAAATAATTGTGGAATGGATAAATTAAAGTAAATATTGAAGAAATTACGATAATATTAATAGATATATGAAAATTAGTTAAAAATGCACTTAACCAAAAAGAAATCGAAGCCTCTGCAAATTTTTAATTCATACAGTACGTCCGTGCAGAGATGTTTTAAAAGCCTTCTGCATTATAGTTATTCCTTTTCACACTTTCGAAGTCAACTCTTCAGAGACTGAAGCTCTCAATTATTTCAACGATGGATTTAACTCTTTGGAAAAGCCGAGATTTCATGTGTGCTTGCGGATTATTATTTCATGTGCATACGCGTTTTTTGTGGGAGCGACTGTGCTTGGAGTATTAGCAACATATATTATTTTAGCGATACACCTAACTGTTTTACGAAATGTATTTTCAATGATTACGATTAAAATTAAACAAGAGCGCATTGCGAAGCCTTAATATTATAGGTTTAAGTAGGCCTTTATAATTCTCAAGTTTCGTGCAATAATTGAATACGCCCTCCTCGATAAATATACGTGCAAGCAACCCCGCGCAAAATTGTCATCGTCTCGCCTGAAAATACAAACTAGCACGTTTAGCGGCTCGAAGCTGCAAAGAGAGCTGCCGCTAACAAGCCCAAGTCTGTCCCAAAGACGCGCGAGCTCTCGCAATTCTCGTGCATCCTTTAAAGTTCGGCGAGAGAAACGGAGAGAGAGCGGCATTTCCCCAAGAATTATAATAACGAATGCCTAAATCAGCTTAGCTCCTAACTTTGCTTTTGTGACTGGCGCTCAGCTCCCGCGTGTAAATATGGAAGTGGCTGCGGCGCGGCGGCGGCGGCGGCCGCGGCGAGAGAGAGCTTTCCGCAGCTTTCTCGCTCCCCAGGCGCCAGTCGAGCCGCGCGATTGGCAGACGCGCAAAGGGCGAGAGGAGCCGAGGAAGAAGGAGCCCGTAAGAGCAGCGAGCAGCTGAGAGCTGGCTGCCGTTATCGCGCCAATCGGGGAAGGAACCAAGGAACATTTTTGAAAAATCCCTTTATAGCACGCCAACCTAAAAATTGCAACTTTGACGTGATTGTTAAGTTACTCTCGCTTCGCTTATGCGAAAAACGTCTCATGCGGTAAATAATTACCTTCCACACCCTTATCATAATACTCGCCTGTAGTGTATATATCGTCCTTCTACGAGGAATTAGGCAGAGGTAAAGAATATCTCGGACTTTTGAGGGCAGCGCGGTGACTGGACTAGATTTTCTCCACTTTCCGAGCTCGCGAGAAGAGAAGCAAAAGTGGCCGTAATAAAGATAAAAGAGTTAAAATACACGCAGTCGCCCGGGCAAAGAGAAACGGCGAGGCTGTGCGAAAGAGAGCTTTTTGCGGCTGCGAATCCCCGCCGTACTTTGGCGCGGCTTTCGTAAAGTTACGTCGGAGGGATTCATGAATCCCAGATGCGGTGGATTAGAGGCGCCGCCGCGGATTGCTGTTTCTGTTTTTCGCGAAGAGACGCGGAGCGCGAACCCGAGGGCGCGGCCGGATTATCTCTGTACAGGGAAAATAAATGCCGCGGCCACTTCTTCTTGCCACTTGAGCAACTGCGTTCAAAGTTTCAAAAACCTCCGCTTAATTCCGGGCAAGCTGCAAGATTTTTTTTTTTTCTTTTTTCTTTTTGCGCGCGCTGCCATCGGGCGCGACGTGGTAAGAGATCGCGTAATATTTTATTTTAAGCTTCCCGTGCAGAGCGCAACTTGCGTATTCTGCACACCTGGTTTTAATTAAAAAGAAATCACGCCACGAGAAAAGCTAAGAGGCTGAGTACACGAGTTCTTGAATTATTAGTATAGAATTTTTGTTAGAGCAGCAAGATTTGTATGTTGAAGTAACGAGTGAATGAAATTTTAAGCTTAAAATACTTTGATCGCGTGAGAACAAGAAAAGCGAAATTAAACGTACATAATAAATAAAGGTATAAACAAATGCAATGGACGCAGACGAAAAAACAATGACGGACAGATTAAAAGATTAAATAATCTTCCGAAACGCGGAAGGAGCTTTGGAGGAAAGCACTAATGCCGAACGAGTTCTCTCTCGCCTATATGATAGATTTCAAGAACGCAGGCCTGCCAGGCAAATAGCTCTCCTACGAGCACCTTTGATCCGATGGCTCCGAGCATATAGAGAGCTCCAAAAACCGAATCCAATCCTGATTGACGTGGCGGATAAAAGAGGGGAAACTATCACGGGGATTATCTTTGGCGCCACGGCAACATGCGCGCACGCACCCAGACGGGGTGCGAGAAACCCAGCGAGAGTGTGTGAGAGAGAGAGAGAGAGTGCCGGAGCATATATCCACCAGTCATCGGGCTCGCGAGCGCGAGAGTAAAAACAAAAGGCGAGACGGGGCCTGTCAGAAAAACTTTCGGCTCCGAGGGCCATTGGAGATGGGCTGGTTAGTAGGGGATATGTGGCGTACTGTTTAGCGATAGATACCGGACGATCATCGTTCTGGATTATAATGTGTTGGGAATGACGAATCGAGGCGGATTTTTATATGGTTATACTGGTGAAGAGCTCGTTCGTTCGAACGATTCGAGCGCTACTGGGAGGCGCGGAAGAGGCGTAAATCATGATAAAACGTCGCTCTCGTCACCGGCGAACGACTTGCTTACGTCCGGGGAAAACGGAACGGGAGCTCTCGCGGCGCGGCCTCCCGAATCCCGGTGCACAGACAGCTACGACTAACTTGGCGATATCGGACGAGAAAAAAGCCCGACGACGCGCTGCGCCGAGAGACAGAGAGAGAGAGAGAGAGAGACAGAGAGAAAAGAAGGCGGCGACGCCTACCGAGCCGACGATGATGATGCTCGCGCGCTGCGCTTAAAGAAGGCATTTTTCTTCCTTCTCCATCTCGAGAGCGCTCCGAGATAAAAAGGAGCAGCGCGAGGAGGAGGCAGAATAAGAAGAGGCACCACGCCGGGGATGAAATTACCAAGCTGCAAGTCACTCTCTTGGCAAGGCTCCCTCGCCTCCTCTCCCTCCCCCCTCCCTCCTGATCTAAAGTAAGACGTTCCTCGGGCACGTGGAATGCACCTTTTCTCGAGGAGATCATTCTTTTGCTCGGCGCGTCGATTGGAATTGGATTATGGCGGCTCGAGCGATTCCGCTCGAGTTTCTTGCTCTAAATTTCGAAACGCAAGCCTCTGCACTTTTACCCGGAGAAAAAAGAGAGCGAGCCTTTCGCGAATACGAAGATGTATTGCTACCGATGCGACTGTCTCAATGAGACCTTAATTTATTAACATAGATCAAAATTCCTTGGACCCAAATGAAGAAAGTTGTATACATATATCACCCGTGAATTAAAAAAAAAATAACTAAAGTCTCGGAGCCCGTATTAATTACCCGAACGCTCGGCTTCGGCGCATCCGAGTTCTCGCGTTCGAGTCGCGCGTGCACTTGTATCCGTGCAGGATGGTGGACCCGGAGGAGCCGCGATATCGAATGACGCGTCCGCACGCGCGCGCAGGCTCGCACCGAGGGAGAGAGATCGTTAACCCTCGTCCGGAAGACGAGCCGCCCGAGAGCCGATCGGCTAATGCGCTTCTTACGCGGACCTTCCTCTCTCTCCCTCTCTCCTCGTTTCGCGGCGATATATCCGGATTAAGAGTGTTTGCTTGAGGCGGGCCGCGGCCGAGAGAGAGAGAGAGCGAAACAGCGCCTGAAAGCCGAGCTTTTTAGCAACACGCCGGGATATTAGACGCGGGAGTTTCCGGTGGACGGCGAGAGAGAGAGAGAGAGAGGCTGCAGAGACGCCTGCGAAGCGGTCTCACGTGGATTACGGAAGTAAATTAAACGAGCCTTCGGCGTTTACGTTATAGCGGAATATTTTAATCGAGCGCCAAAAAGACGATCCATTCGCGGGCGCAAACACGACGTCCTTTTTAATTGCACTCGTCAGTCGGGGGGGCCCGACTTTTCGACTGGCGTTGTCGCCCTTCGGGCGCGCATGCATATGAGGCGCGTATTTGCCGAACGAGTGCAGGAGGGTCGATGAGGGCTGGTAGACACGTGTACACAACGGTGCGCACACACGCGGTTAACCAAATCTGCCTCTCTCTCTCTCTCTCTCTTCTGCTCTCTGCCTCCTTCTGTTTAAACAATACACCTCCGTTTTCGAGTTGTTATTCCTTTTGTTAGAACGTCGCTCTATAACGTTCGCGATCAGCTCTTCGTAAGAGTCTGTAAAAAATTTGCCTTGAGAGAGATTGAACCTCCGAAAATCAAGTGTACGATAGAAAAATGCAAAAAGCGAAAGAGTTCGTAGCGAGCGGCCAAAGCCGATCGTTACAGGAGTTATTCTTCGGGGAAGGGAAGGCAAACAAGGTTCTCTCTCTCTCTCTCTCTCTCTGCGGCGCTGTCAGCAGCTCCGCTATGCCATCCGCGTGCATCGCGCTCGCAGAGACGGACGCGAAGCGATAGCTACATGTATACACCGCGAGCCAGCCGGAGCGAGGTCGGGGATGCACGGTTAGTTAGGGCTCGTGTTTGCCGAGCGAGTTACCCCTAACCCAACTCGGCCGCTTGCCGGAATTAAACGTTCGGCGGAGGCTCGTTAACGTCATGAATATGTACCCCACTGCGACCCTCTCTCTCTCTCTCTCTCCCTCCACGCCGTGTCTACGCCCCCGCGAGTCCCTTTAGGGAAATTCGCCACTGTCGGACCCGAAAAATATGCGGCTTGAATCATTTAGTAGTTTTGCCGATAGTTTTATCTTTGGGAATGGAAGAGCTTTTTGCCGTCGCTCGACTTTTATATTAATGAACGGATGTCTCTCTTGTTTCGCTCTTTCCGTTCGAGTTTAGAAACAAATGTAGCTCGAATGCAAAGAGAAGCCTCTGCGTCCAATCGAGCTTTATCACTCCGATTTTTCCTCTTTTAAAATGGAAAAACAAAAAAATGCCATTCGTCCTTTTCCCGAAGCCGGCTTGTTTAGCCCGCAACTGAATCGCAAATCTTTCCCACAAAAGAGCTTATCGCGCCATAAACTCGTCGAATGCCATTTTGCGTAACCCAATTTAAATCCGTAACGCACAAAAGCATCCCACCCTCCGACGTTCTTCACTCCCTAATACACCCTTTGAGCGAGCTACACCTCCACCGCGAGCCGAGCTCCGTCCAGTGCGCGCGGAGTCTCCCCGCGGCATCGTCGGTGCGTCCGCGCCACCGCCGCGCGACGACCGCTCTGTTTGCTGGTTAATATTCATTGATTCATTGGGCGACGGGGGGAGGAAACCGCGAGGATGATTTTCGACGGGTCGAGCGGCTCGTGTATACGCTCGATTAAATCCCCCTCCGAGCGCGCGTAATGTGCGGGCATTCCTTTATGCGATGATCGTCGAACGTCGCCACGAGTGTTTTCCAGTCGATTGTAATCGCCTCCGCCGGACCGAGAGAGAGACGTTTCACCCGCGAAATCGAATGTCAAGCTTTTGACGGAGCTTTTTTTTATACTTTTTTTTTTTAGATTCGCCTTTTTTTTTGACGAAGGTATTACGGTCCTTGTGATTTGATGAATAATTCTACTTTTACTAAGTCGTGACCCTTTGCGGTGAGTTAATTATTTACAGAGCCATTAGAGCCTCTGTAGTTTTCGACTGCTGATGTATTCGGTTGGCGCTATGTAAACAAAGAAAAAAGGATCACTCAAAATAATTACGAACATCCGCTGCTGAAGCATTCAAATAAAGCAGGATTAGGAAATGCAAGTGAATATAATACGTTCGAGTGACAGTATTTAGAAATCACAAATTATAGCTTTATATTTCTAGCGCCCGGTACATAATATAAAATACATTCACAGCAAGAAGGCATACATTAAGAAACGTCAAAAAAGTTCGTGTTTTGACTCAGAAGACATTGCACAATTAAACGTATACATTTACATATATATGTATATTCAATTAAACTTTTTAAATCACTTTTTCATCTACAAATAATAGCTCCCTTTCAACTCAAATTATCCGGAGAGCTTTTATTATTTCCACTTTAGTGAAAAAAAAAAAAAAAAAAAATTGATAACACGGCATTAGGAGAAGGAAAAATAAAGAAAAAAAGTCTTACCCAGTAGATCGAAAGTATCTCCGATTGACAGTGCTTAGAAATCATATAAATTACCCGTAATCACCTCGTATAAATTTTTGTGTACGCGCGCATCCAATCCATCGAAGGCGCTTTCAGTCGAGACCTGACGTCCGCTAACAAGCGCGAAGAAAATCCGATATTAAGAAGGTAACGCGAGAGAGAGAGAGAGAGAGAAAGAGAGCATTGCGCAATTATCCCTCGCGCTTGGTACTCGAATTTCGTCACCTGAACAATGCGTCCGGGCACCTCGAGCCTCGGCCCCCGATAATTGACGGTTGCGTGCCCCGCTCCTGCACAAAGTGAGTGAGTTATTCGCTGGTCATTTCTACAAATAAGAGGTAGAAGCGATACCTGACTACCGGCGGCGCGTATCGGCCCGATGACGTGGCACTTTGCATTGTGAGGCGTCCTCCTAAAGAGCCAAGGAAATCCGGCAAGGACGCCGAGGCTCTCTCTCTCTCTCTCTCTCTCTCTCTCTCTCGCGAGGAGAGCCTCCGAGCTCTCTCGGCTCCGACGCCTGTTTTCGTATCGGATTTTTGTGCTCTCGATATATTCCGGTGATTAATGATACGGAGCCTCGTGGAATGTGAATCGGTTTGTGCTCTCGTTAGAGGCGCTTTCTTTACAGTTACATCTTCGTTATTCGAGCTTTCTTTTATTAATTCTCTGATACGGTAGAATGTTTTTTTTTTTAAGTTTTATACAAAACCGCGTAATTTATGTACTTATTAGATTTACAAAAATTATGCGATCGATAAAAAAAAGTTCATAAATTGAATCAAAGATTTTTTTAATACAGACGTGCACTAATATAAAATATAAAATCAATCAAATTAGCTATACGAAGCGAGCATTTATCAGAGTTAACATATTGGCAACTTTACGGCAAGGTTAGAGTATTTTTCTTGAGGGCGTTACCAAGCAAGGTGCCGAATGTGTTTTTAGTGATATATACATATACACTGGCAGCGTGCCCTTACGCAGAACTTCAAACTGTTCGTATTATATCAATCGATGAGATTTCGAAGTGCTCAATTGATCTGTAATATTGATATTGAAAATATTGTTATTGCATTATGTGGGGCTTAATCGATTTGAAATTATTTACACTGCAATTTCATTTGCTGCGTGCGACTGGTACGTGAATCGTTTTTCCAAGTCCAAATTCAAAAAGTACTCGCGATAAAACATAAATTTTCAAAGCACGCAAAAAGAAAAACAATCGTCCACTTCTTCGCGGACAAGTTAACGAAAAATATTTAAAAAGTCGAAATGACAATATTCTCCCGCTATTCAAATCGGCAACGACACAAAGCTTATGTACGAACCGACCGAAATGCCCTGCGCAAAAGCCAATAATAATTCCTCGGCGCAGCCAGCGTCATCGCCACAAAGTCCGCCCTCCCCCCCATTGTTTCAGCCCGCTCCGGAAGAATTCGACGCGCAATACATATTTATTTACGTAACAATTCGACAAAGCCGCTCAGCTCCCGCAATTTTCTTTCATCCGAAACTGGACGGCAGCAGCGGCGCGGCGGCCGCTCGGACTTTCCCCAAAACGAAGGCAACAGCAGCGAAGCCTGAAAGGCCTCCCTCATGCGTATGCCCCGGTAACAGGTCATCATAACACTCGTCGCTGCCGCAGCGAGGCACAAAGAGAGCCCCTAAGCAAATAAACATTCTAACAAACCAGTTACTTAACTGCCCGGTCCTCTTTCTCTCTCTCTCTATTACGAGCCCTTTGGCGAGCGCGCGCTTTTTGCGAGGGAAAAAGCGCCGCTGGCAAAGAAAAGCAAAAGCGGAATGAAACCGGTCAACTCTTCCAGAAGCAAGCTGCGGAAATAAATATCGATTGCCGCGCGAGGGAGAGGAGGACAAAATCGCTCCTGCCCAGCGCCGCTCTAATTTTCGAAAGAGCGACTCCGGAGGGATGAAATATTCATGATGTTGTTACAGGCTCTTTACCAGTTTCAGCGGAAGAGAAGAGGCGGTCCGAGCGTTAAAATTATTTTCTAATGATTAGCGCTAAACTGCCGCCCGTCGCGCTTGCTCTTTCGACTACTGTAAACTACATTTGAATATAAATGGAACTTTGCTTCGAGGCTTTCGCAGTGAAATATTTTTCCATTTGCCGCCGATGCGAGACCAGTTTTTCACGTTCAAACGGTTTAGCCAACTTTTTCGATCGTTACTCAACATGGAATAGCCTGTACAATACACAAATTCCACGTAGCCTTACTCAATAAACAGTGACACAGATTCCCAATAACGTATATCTTCAATAACTAAGCGATTATACTCGCTCGTAAAATAAAGCGCGCACCAAAAATCTCCGCCGTCCGCCTCGGCGGCGTGCCAAGGCGATTACGCCGGCATGTTGCACCTGAATTGGGAGCCTCTCTCTCTCTCTCTCTCTCTCTCTCTCTGTCGGATGAGACGTCGAAAACGTCCGTGCGCACTTGGCCTCGTAGCTGCCGAGAGGTCGCCATTGTCCTTCGCGCGCGCGAGCGAGCTCGAGGATCCGGCTCCTCAATTAGCTCATCGGCTACCGAAAGGATCGGTAAGGACTATAGGTGAAAGACGAGCGCGAAGAGCGTAGGAAGGCATACGGAACGAGAGTGCCCGTCCCGGCTCCCGCACACTGGAAACAGCTTGATTAATTCGGATTTATCCCGCGCGGCGTGACGGCTGGGGGGATTTTAATTCAATTTCGCGGTGTATACGCCGAAGAGCGCGGAGGAGGCCTCGCTGGACTATATAACGAGCGAATTATGCGCGGCGCGCGAGAACGGGAGGTTTTGTCGGGATTCAGGTTTGTATATTAAATTTGTGCTTTATTTGTACGTTTGAGGAGCTGCTGTTTCGTTCGGTTGGCGTTTCAGAATTACTCGCGAATCGAACCTTTGAATTAATCATGAAAAATTATTAAACGAGCAATTTGATCTTCCGTAAGGGACAAATCACCGCATCGCGTCCTCTTGCAGAAGCGAAATTTCTGCAGAATACTCGGAACCATCGTGTCCAGAGGCGGAAATGCCAAATTGATTCTAAGCAATAAAACCCATGAAACTGCAAGTCAGCAATTTCGTAAAAGCCGGCCCCGTGTCTCTCTTTATTAGGAGGGAAGCCCAGTCGCTAAAGAAGCACAGCGCGAGCCGCCTGGAAAATGAGCTAAGCCAACGACTCAATCGCAAAAAGCCCGCGGCCAGGCGGAGGCCGAAGAGAGATGAACAGTTAAACTCGGTAGCCGCTCGTTGCCGCGCTCGGGCTCTCAAAGTGGCCGGGCGAATGAATATATTGCATCCTCCTCAAATAAAACGCTGAGTTACTGCCGTGTTTGACGTGAGCGAGTGGATGATGGCTCGCGCTGCACGTCGTTGCGTTAAAAGCGGAGTCAGGTGGTTGGCGTTCTCGTTTTCCCCCCCGAGTCGCACACCTTGCAGGAAACACTTCGGGGCTTAATTGCTTCTGCGTCTCTTCTCTCGCTCGCGCCTCTCTTCCTCGAGAATCTTCGCGAGGAGACGAGAGAGAGAGAGAGAGAGAGAGAGAGAGAGAGAGAAAGAGCTGCGTGCGCTTGTCAAGAGGAACTCGGAGGATCAGCTGCTTTGCAGGGCTGAAGGACGTTTCGCGGTGCTGATTTTGCGGCCGATTGGAAAAAGGATACGATTCACGTATTAATGATGCCTTTTTTAAATACTTTCACCTTGAAAAGCGTGAGACGAGCTTTAGTGCAACTGTAAAAGCGCGTAAATTTGAATAATCATTGTTAGTTAGTACGTGCTACAAGAAAATAAAATTACTAAAGCAGAAAAGATCAATTTCGAAAATGATGGAAAAGATTACGAGAAGTAAATAAAAAAAAAAAAATTAAATGGATTGAACAATTCGTGTAGCGTATAAAAGAAGCGTTAATCCCCGACGGAGTACAGAGCAAACACTTCGAGAGATTGCCGTTCCTTCATTGCAATCCGCGGCGGCGGCGGCGGCCCTTCGGCAGAAAAATCTGACTTTCTCGAAAAAAAGCGTAATCCCCAGAAAGGATCGAGATTAACTTTCCTATCACGCCGACTCGCTTCGAACCTCTTTCACTCGTTTCCCCAAAAGCGTCAGGCGAGAATGGGAACTCCGTGCATTGTGCAAAGCTCCTCGAGTAAACACATCTATGCTCTTCATTGACGAATATGCTGTTCCACCGAGTGCCAAAGTAACAATAATAAAACAGGAAAATTAAAAAAAGAAAAAGGTGTAAATAATACTTTCATCCACCAGTGCGGATACGAGATCCTGGTCAGAGCTCGAAAAGCAACTCGACTCGAGCTAATTCTCTCTATACTTCGCTCCTGGGCGACTCATCGGGTCTACAGCCTTTCTCTTATCAAGTACCAGACTCGCTTAGGCGCAGATCCCCACACGAATTTCCGCGAAATCGCCAGGGGCTATACGGAGAGAGAGAGAGAGAGAGAGAGAGAGAGAGAGAGGCGCGCGAGAAAGAGAGAGATAGCGGGGCTGTTTGCCACCAGGAGCCTCGAGAGTATTGTTGAATCACGGCCAGAGCTGTCGGAGAGCGAAGGAGGACGCGGCCGGATAAAGAGAGAAAAGGAGGGAGGAAACAAATAAAGGGTTATTGTATTTGCGCCGAGGCTTTCGCGCTGCCGGAGCTTTTCTCATCTTTCCGGATAAGGACTTTGATTTGTCGGCGCGGACACGTGTGCTCGTGATCTTGTCAATCGAGCGCCCCGATAATTCCCCGGCCGCCTGGGGACTTTCGACGAATCTGCGGCGTACATTTCTTTCCCGTTAGCTGGGAGCTTTCTCTCCGCGAGTTTATTAATTTAGAGAAGTATAATGTATTTCTCGGGTGGGAAGCGTTTTTCTGCATTGTATAAATCATTTTGTTTAGTATTAAATTGTGTTTAACTCCTTTGTTCAATAACCGTACAAATTGTATTTAATTTTCCAATTTTGTAAAAGTTTGCGAATCTTTGATCCAACCCGCCGTCATCTTTATTGTATCGATATTCACACTCGTACGCTTTGCTGCCGATGTTGAAGCATGCCTTACACTGTGTAAGCTGAAAAACTGTCGGTGTCAATTTTACTTTCTGTAAGTCTTCTTTATCCAACGGCTCAAAGTCCGGCTGCCAACTGCGTTATGTGGTTTTTTAAAAGACACAAAAAATTGTAACGGGTGCTCACTCCCGCAAGCGGTTAGATTTCGCGAGACTAACTCGCAACTCCGCCGCTAGGTGGCGACCAGTAACCCGCAAGCAAACTAGCACTTGTAGAGGCATAAGTAACTCGCTTTCGGCCGAGGAAAGGCAATTCGTCTTGAGATCCACTCCAGACGAGTCTCACCTGTTCCCGGGTTGCCGAATATACTCCAACCCTCGAAACACATGATAGCACAGGCGTCAGGTCCATCTTAACTGTGTTATCAGTAATCGCTATATACCGCGCTAGGCCCGTCTGGAGATATGATATAGCTACGCCACCAAATCCAAGCACCTCCACCCGACCAATGATCAGCCGATCACCCGGGTCGTAAATGAATAGCGTGCAATAGACTATGTAGCATGAAAGAGCGTAACCTCTAATGTCGGGTTAGAAAATAAATCAACCATTTACTTGTATTATAAGCGAGCGATAAAATCACCAGCGGCGTGGAACATCTTTTCTCATTCGCACACTTTAAGTTTATTTCTTTTATTATGTATTCATATTTAGTTTATGGCCAAAAATTTTATTTCTAATGGCAGAAAATATTAATAAAATTCCAAATAATCCAGGTGGTGGTATTCCAGTAGACTCGCAACCTCAGGTGGCTGAAGAAGCACCGCAGCTGAATTTGCTAATTCTTGCGATTGAGGGACGAGCCCACTACCAGGAAGTAGCCCTTTAGAACCAGGGAGCCAATCCTCAGGTGGTAGGAGTTCTAGTGGCACCGCTCTTTTTTCCTGCAAATGAAGATCTCAATAATCGAATTTTGAATAATCAAGTGCACAATAATCAAGTTGTTAATTATGAAGTTCGGGATAATCAATTAGTTATCAATAATGAAAACGGCGAACAGTAGAGGCTTGTACAATATAATAAACTTTTGAAAGAATAGCGCGAAGCGTGCTAAACATATTTTATATTAAAGCAAGATAGTCTTATAGTGAATAATTTTTTAAAATCTTATTTAATGTCGCTCTATTTATGCTGCCAGGGCTTAACAGCGACGGGGGTCATCGGTATGTTTGTAAGCAAAGCACGTATGTTTTACCACAGTGGTGCTTGCTTCGATGGGAAAAGACTAAGTTAGTTAAACTACTTAGTTAGACTACTTATTAGTAGTAATGCACTCATAAAAATCATTGTACTTAATGAAGTGGCTGCAGATCAGGTGCATCGCGATTTTTCAGCATGATCGGCGGGTATAAGCTCCACCCCCGTCGCCGAAAAATCCAGCTGACATTTTCTTTAAAAAACTCTTGCCCTAAGTGATGTTTAGTCTTGGGAGGCAAGAACCTTACCGCCTGAGCCAAACACCGCTCTAATAGTGAATAATATTTCTATCATGCATACCACTGAAAGTATTATAAAATATTGCTAAATTTAAATTTTGTTGAAATCAGGTATAACACAATCTTAAAAATAATTAAAACTAAACGCGATGTTTTATTTATTTTTTATTCAAAACTGTTACTTTTATCGGAGAATGTATAAATTATATTGTTGTTTATTAAAAGCTGTTTAAATCTAATTTAATAATCCAAAAATAAACTGCCACATTTCGATCAAAAAACGTTAATTAATATTTTTATTCTTAAATATTTTTTTCTTTGGTAGCATCCATAACTATTTCACAAACATTACTTTTTTAAGACAAATTCAGATTAATTGAAAATAAAAATTTAAACTTTCGCGGCTTTTTTAAAAGTGACCAATCAGAAGCAGTTTTCGGATGCTTTAGTTCTAAAGCCATCACTTTTTTATAAGAGGAATATCCTCACCTCGATCGCCTGAAATAATAAAAATCCTGCGATAAATCATTGTTCGATACGTCGCGGTGCGTTTTTAATGCAACACTTTAACAAATGTAAGTGTACGTTAATGCGATAACAATTGGCAGTTTGAAATAAAAAAGAAACTATTCAAAACGAATAATTAGTATTATCCTTCGAAATACAAGAAATCCCCCTATTATCCATCCACCCGGAATAACAGAACTAGGTGAAAGGAAGCATCGCTTCAGTGCGGTGCCGAGCAACCATCACCGGAGACGAAAAACAGGCACGCGCCCTTTGGCGCGTGTCAAAGAGGGCCTCAATTCCATCAGAGGACTATTATCGGATCGCGGGCAAGTTTTTAATCAGCGGCAACGAGCCCTGCCCTGACACGGAGACGGCGGATAGCCGCCGGCTAATAATGAACGTGTCGATGGCGACACTCGATTCTCGAGCTCGTCTTTGTAGTTAGCTGCCTTTTGAGGGAAACGGCGCGGAAGCCGACGCTGTATTACTCGCTGATATTAGCGGCGCGCCCGTCTAGCCGAAGATCGAGCGACGTGCCGCTTTGTGCTTGGGTGGCTTTCGCCCTCGTTTGCTGATGCACTTTTTTTCGGTTTTCGTTGTTAATGTCTAAATACATCGCATTTTTTGTTTTTAGTAAAATGATTAATCATTGCTCCGCTTCCCGTTCGTTCGGATGCAGTAAATAAAAGGAAGACGCGCGTTGCCCAAGAGACTACTTTCTTCAGAAAAACTTTCCAAACGTATTAAGCGCTCGCGCGCCTAATTAAACGAGCCAAAAATTCAATTATAATCCTTAAAAAAAAACGCATTACCCTAAACCCAGAGCAATCATCTCGAAAAGTCATTAAGCCGAAAGTAGGACCGCCCACTCAGATCTCCTGTCCCATAAGCGCTTTCTTGCCATAAAATTTCTTTCCCCGCTCCCTTCGAAAATGCTCACCCGTTACAAGCGCAGCTCGCACACGTCGTCCTCTTCCTCTCTCTCTCTCTCTCTCTCTCTCGCTGGAAACGCTATCCGGGAGCGTCATTAAGCCTTGTGATTATAGCCGGGGAGGCTGCCGGTCGCGCGAACCCGGCCTCTCATTACGACTCTCGCGTGGCGCGCGCGCGCGCGCAAAATAAGGGTGTATCGCCGGCCGGGAAAATTGTAAGTGTCGCGAGATCAAAGGCGCGCCCAGTAACGCGATATCAGCCGGCGTTTATACGAGAGCCGACGTTCGCCGACACCCCCAAAGGGGCAACCGCCCCCCCATCCCCACCCTCCCCCGCGGAGAGGAATTTCCGGGCTCTTTGTCTGCCTGGCGAGATCTTTAAGGAAACGTATAACTGAGGAGGTGTCAGGAGCAGGTGACACGACGGAGCGGGAGGTTAAAGGTCGGCGCATTGAGTTAGTTCTTATAATAGCTTGCTTGCTTGCTTGCTTTCCTTGCGATGGGAGCAAGCTGATTCTTTGAGAATTTTATTTGTGGGAATTTTCTCGATTACCGGCTTCCTTTCACTGGCCATTCTACGAGGCCTCAAGTGCGGTATTCGATCGAGCCGCGCGACGTAGAAAAGACGCCGTTCGGATTGTCGCACGGCGAAATTGGTTTGTAAATGTTAACGGTTACCCAGCAATTTAGGTAATTCTCTCGAACGACAGTTATTCTCTAAAAGCATAGCCGCCGTTAACAATTCATTTCTCCGCCGTGAATCGACAGAAAGCAGCAGCTCTCTCGCGCGACCTAAAAAAAAAAGACAAACTCCCCGAAAAGAAGCCTACTCGTCGATTCGCGGCGGCAGAGGGGCAAAATGCCTAATGCGCGTTATGTTGGCCCAGTTTAGCGGCGATCGCTCCTATCGAAGGGCGCGTCGAGCCGCGGCCCGCGTTAAATCCAGTGGTCTCGCAAATCACGCGCCGCCATCGTGTATGTACAATAAAGCCCGCATGGCCGCGCGGCCTTTTATCGCGGGTGTCATTTGCGAGAGCGCACGCGATGCCTCGATCAAGCCGGTGTGGCTTACAGAAGTATACTCGTATGGAGTGCCCGCTTTGGCCCGTAATCGAATGTCATCGAGGCTGGCGCCGCTCTCCCTCAGTTATTCGAGTGCGCTGCATTTAATTATTTTTAAGTATTGTCAATTTAATACAGTCCGCCCGGGGAAAAGAGCGGTCGGAAAAAGCTCGTACGTAGGAATCCAAGTTCGACCGCATTGGCAAGTGTGGCAAGACTCGCAGCTCGGAGCCCTCCCCTAAACGAGAGAAAGGGGGAGAGAGAGAGAGAGCAGGGGCCTACAGCGAGAGCGGTCGAAAAATCGTTATCAAACCGCACATTACGCGGAGGCTCGCCTAGATTTATGCGCCTCGGATTGCAGAGCCGCGCGGCTCTCCGGGTTGTAGGAGCGAAGAATCGCGGCCCGATCCCGCGGGTGTCTCTCTCTCTCTCTCTCTCTCTCTCCTCCGCGGCGCGTCCGAGCCCCGATAGGATCGCGCTGCCGCGCGCGCCGCCGACGTTATTTACGATCAATAATTAGCGGTATCTATCGCTGCCGGCGCCTGCAACTCCGGGGTCCCCGCCCCCCTCTCCCGGGTCCGCCGTATATACGCGCATGCATGCGCGCGAGGAGCCGGGCTCTCGCGCCGCGGGCCGCCGAGCCATTAAGCTCGCGCGGAATCGAAGGTACGTATATAATAGGTTCGCGCGGAGCCCGATCGGGGCGCCCGATTTGCATTTATCGTATCGATTACCCGCTGCCCCTTTTTCTCGCGCCGAGACGCAGAGGCGGCTCTGCTCTCTCGGGATCGAAGCCGCGATTTTGCACTGCACACACACACGCGCACACACACACACACACACACCGCGGGAGAGGAGAGGAGTGAATTATAACACGCCGGTGCGAGCGGTAAGTAATTTTCAGGCTCGGCACGTTACGCAATAATGTCGCGCGATTAAAGTGTCGTATCGGTGACGGGTGAAAAATTTCCTTCTTTACGGGTCGGATTTCATTTGAATAAAATTCGTGAATTGATAATTAACGGCGGCGGTAAGGTGATGCGGGATTTAAATATTAGTACATATGTATTTCGACTTGAATTCAAGTTTTCAATTAAAATTTTTTAATTATATAAGTTAAACGCGGCGTTTTCACAAAAATAAATATAATTATTCAGCTATATTTTCCCGCGGCCCCAAAATCAATCCTCGGTTCTCGGGCTCGTCCAAGCAGCGGCTTCTGTCGCTCTCAACAACTCGACCGAACGTCAAAATAGGAAAGAGCCCGGAGAAGCGCGGCCGGCGCCCAGAATTGGAACTACACCGAGCTCCGCGGAGTCTCGACGGAAACGGAAGTGCCTGTCATAGCTGGATACACAAACACCGCCGCTCGTGCAGTTATTACATATTCACGCAACGGACGCACTTAATAATCCTCGCGCCATATCGCCATTAAGAGACTCGGGAGCCGCGCGCGCGTGCGCACTGGAAACGCGTGGGCGGGAGGGGGGGGGACTTCCTTCGACTCGCGGAGGAAAGGAGAAATTACCTCGGCGCACGCTCTGATAAGCAAAGTGCGTTCGAATTTTCTGGAGGTACGAAATCTCTCTCGTCGGATTGTCGCGGCGCGGAAAAATCCGCGTTCGTTTCATTATTAGGAATTAAAATATGGATTAAGTGTGTATGGTGGGCCTGCGGCACTGTAAGAGGATTAATGTTAACGACAAGTAAACTTTTTTCCCGTTTCGTAGAATATGAATTACCGCTATACAGTTGCGCTGTGAGTTGATGTTTCGAGTTCTTGAAAATTAAATCTACATTTCGTTGAGTTCGTATTTTATATACTGTCTATGAAAAAATACATGCTACGAAACACATGAAAAAGCATTCTTTATTAACAATTACATACGATTAAACGCTTATAATAATAAAACAGGCTCATTCGATATTACCAAAGTCACTCGTTTTCGATGAACGCACTGCACGAAATAAACTAAACTATTACATGCTAACGCGGAAAATTCGAAACTTAAACAATAAATCAAAAGCATTGTACAGCGGTGTAATATCATGCATTACGAAAGGAGTAAAAAATTGCTCGTCAGTCCGCAAAAATCAATTAACGCGAGCGCCCGTCGCGGTGAAGTATTGGCGCTAAAAATAGCGTTTAAAAGCGATTTTTCGAACAAGTTAAGTGCCCGGCACGTCAGCCGCGCATTTTTATTAGCATTACAGTTTTAATAACGTAATTGTTCGTAAATTGGAAGCGAGCGAGGCGAAGGGTATAAGGAAGAATGGTATGCAAAGACCTCTCTTTCTCTCTCTCTCTCTCTCTCTCTCTCTCTGGTCTATGCCATGTGGTCAGCAGGCAGCCGCGCAGGATTTTCTCTCACGGCGATATTTATGCCCTGTAACTGTCCGCCTCTCCGGGCGAAGGGGTTCCTAAACGCATCAATTTAACACGTTGCCGCGAAAAAGGGCGTGAATATTTGAAACGGATATCTATCTTCTCCTCACTGTTATTTGTCCGAACGTACCGCGCCGACGCTTCCGCAGATACGATCGTTTTTTCTCCTCGGCCCGTTCTATATATCACTTAAATATTATCGCAGATGCTCGATATTGCTCTCCTTGCGACTTTTATTATAGAAATTTTAATCGGGGTTCGGCTAATCGACGATATACTAAACAAATGCCTCGAAGAAAATAGAGGCCCGCCGTCCGGGCCGCCGGTACAAAGAGCCATTTGCCTTCCGAGTGATTAGGCTTCTTTCCTTCACGATCAATTGGCCGATTCTCCGATAGCCAAATCGTCGACTTTGGTCCCTCGGAGCCTCGGCGGCGGCCGAGCGAAGGAGCACAGCAGAGAGCGGCTTTGTTCGTCGCACTCACCGGTATAATGGCGCATGTATTTGGATCACGTTCGACGATATGTCAATATAAAGGAGAGTCCGCTACGGGGAGGGCTCCGGAGCCTCTGCATACCAATTCGCTCGAGGCGGAGCCGGGGCCGAGCAGCTTGTTATCCTAAATACACGAAAATCCTTTGGAGCGCTCCGCGCGGCGAATGCACTGCCTCCCTCTCCGCCCCCCCCCCTCTCTCTCCCTTTTCCTTGCCTTCGCCTTTCTCCGGGATAATGCTAGACAAATTGACGATTCAATCGAGTCCTAAAGGATACGCGAGTGCCTGCGCTACTGTCTACCTCTCTCGCGGGGATGATGCGCACTTCCGACCGAGTTTTGCCAGTCTCGCGGAAATCTATTACGGAACTCGCACGGAGCGCCGCGGCGAAGAATCTTTTCGCCGTGTCTGTAATTAATATAAAATATATTTCGTTGAAGTGCAGATATAGTCGTAATAAACAAATTCTCACGCGAATCAGTCGGGAAAAGAGGGGGCGCGTAATTCTTCTCGTTTCCTCGGGGCGCCTCGTCCAAGCAAAACCGAAGCTCACCCTTGCCGCCGATGCAAAAAGATCAAGCCCCCCCCCCCCGTCGGAAGAAAAGGGAGGCGAGAAAAATGCCTCTCCCTTTTTTTACCCTCGCTCGCTCGCGTTTTTGACTGTTCCGCAGTCGACTATGAAATATTTACTTTATCAATGAGGCCGCGCGACTGAGCGAGCGACTTGGTTGAGAGAGGAGAAGTCGGGATTCACTTATTCCGTCTCCGAGCATCTCTTTCCCCGGGCTTTGATGCAGCAAGGCGAGGGAGAAGTCGATGCGCAAATAAGGAAGGAAACTGCATCGAGGGCAGGGAGAAGAGCGCGGATTATGGCGCTTCCTTGAGGAAAAGCGGAGTTCAACTTGAGCTCACCTTTCATTGCCGGTCTAAAGTCACTTTCCTCTTGGCGCTGGATTTGGACGCGCCGTTGATATAGTATGCGCAAAGCGGCCGAACGAATCTATCAATATCGACTTGACTTTTAGACGAAATATTGAAGCAACATCTCCCGCTTGCAAATCCAATAATAAAGTATCTCCAGACGCTCGTATCTCAAACATTTCAACAGCATTTACATTATAACTGACGATTATAATGTTCATATAATTTTAAAAATTGAGCTAAAAGACAGCCAACTTTTCATTTGAAATGAGACTTTCTACCCATATATAGGCGCCTCGGAGAAACGAAAAGTCCGCCTCTCCCGAATCAGCCCATCAGTAATTAAACGTTCGGGCAGGATCTCTCTCTCTCCTCGAGCCTGTGCCTCGAGACCTAAGCCAATGACTGTCGAATCTCCCGGCGGACAAGCCTCGGCTTGGTAAAAAAGCTCCTCTATCGGAGAGAGTGAGAGAGAGAGAGAGGAAGTATATATACGAGGTGCATCGATGAGAAAGGTCGTTTATCGATCCCCATCTGGCCGCGGGACGAGTGAAACAATGAGTGTCCTGTACGCGGGCGTGTGTACACGAATAACTTAACAAGGCTAATCACGATATCAAATTCTTGGCCTGTCGGCGAGGTATTCCGGCGGCGAGGGGGATCCCGGCGCGCGGGCAGGGGGTCCGCGCGCCTGCCGACTGGGAAAAATTCAGATGACCGATTATGATGAAGCGCTTCTCCCACTCTCTCGCCCGCGCTCGACCTTTCTTTCTGTGTGTACGCGCGCATTTCGCTCTCTCTCTCTCTCTCTCTCGCGCCGCGGCGTTCCTCGCGATAATTGAAACACGCGATACCGTACTTACGATTATAACTTTCCGGTCGCTCCGGGCGCGAGAGACCGGAAATTGCGCGCCGTCGCCGCAGCTGGATATGCTCGCTTTTGCGACGCCGCCGCTGGCGACGTGCGCGGCGTTTCTGCGACTCTCTGTCCTTTGTTCCCGCTTTCTTCCATCTTTTGTCTTCCCTCGGCGGCAAATGTGGGTAACGGAATTTCGGGGTAGAGTCGCAGTTTCGCCGATGACGGCCCTTTGCTTTGACGTCTCTCTCGATAAATGGCGCGTTCGCGGGTATCCCTCGCTTTTCCCGCTTAATTTCGAATAACCCCAAACTGTCATTATAAAAAAAAAAGAGAGAGACGAAGGTCAGCTAATCATAACAAGTCGTGAGAAGAATCGTATCCTTTAACGCATCGATCGAACAGTGAAAGATCCGTCTTTATAAGTGTAATCTCGTCGAACACATCTATCTTGTAAGATATTATAATACACCTCAGCCGTAAGTAATCAGGAAAGACGACAGCTCCGCTTATACAATTGACTCGTCGCTCGACGGGTTATAGCGCGAGAGAACCGTTTCTATATATCGCGATCGCCACGAATGAAATTCAGCGTTACATAAGGCGAGCCGAGTCCGCGAGCAGGAACGATGACTGGTTCGCGTCCGGGAACACAATTACACCGATAAGTCTACGAGTCCCGGGGAGTCCGCCAGATGGAAACAACTTGGTTGTCGGAATTTTTTCCGTTTTCGCGTGTCTGCGGTTGTCTGGCTGCTCCGCGAATATAGATGCCAGATAGACGATAGAACGAGAAATTGCTGGATTGCCAAGTGTTTCCGCGAGCTAAATAGAAGTGTTAAAAATGACTTTGGCGAAAGCATAGAGCCCCTATTAAATTGTGTAATTGCTCCGAAATATTAGCTTATCCAGGCGTGCTTACGCGTCGCGCGGTGCAGCGAATCTCGCTCGCGAAGGAAAAAGCGCGCATCGGCCAGCAGAAAACAATAGCAGCCGCCGAGCTTTGCGGAATGACGTGTCCAGGCGAGTGGAAAATTGAAGGAAGTATTAAGGAAGGAGGAAGGGGGCCGGCGAATAAGCGCTCGAGCCGTTCGTGTATCGCAGCGGGGCATCCGCCGCGTGCACGGGGGGGAGGAGGAGGAGGCGTCTATGCGCGAGGAGAGCGATACGTCTTCGTTCTCCGCGGAGAGAAAAACGGCGCGAGCGAGGCGAGCTTTTTATCGGGCGGCCGAGCCATTCGCCAAGGATCGTTTCGAGGCGAGGAAAGTACGGATGGCTTGATAGAGATGTTGATCGGCGTGTTTGCTCTTTTGATTGAGGTTCATTGCTTAATGCTCGGGCCGTTACCGAGGTGACTTGCCTGCGCGAGCCGAGCTGCCCTTTCGAGATTCGTTGATGGAGCCTGTTTTTGCGTCGGATGATGAGAGAGTTTTTCGAGCTCGCTGCGGAGAGCCTCTGAATGGACGCTGCTTTCGCGGGAATTGCATCCTGACGTAAAAAGCTCGACGACCATTTTTTTTTAATCTGCATTCGGGAGGTTCTTTATTTTTATGAATATATTGGAAATAATTTGTTCGTTACGGGTACAAGATCGCTTTTCTTTTATCTTGAATGTAATTTGCATAATAATCTATGTTGGAGTACTTTTGACTTAAAGTATAATGCGAAATTAAATGTAGTAAGGAAGCATTTTTTTTTACAAAAAACGGATGGAGTTTTGGTAAATGTAGTAGAAATAAAAACGTTAAATCATTGTACGTAATTTTTTTCTGAGAAAAATTTTGTAAAATAATTGTTAAAATAATCAATTAATCATACATTTACATGTAAACGCTTGATTAGAAACTAACGTTCTTGCGGTAAATATTTTATTTCTTTAAAACCGGCTTTCTTTAAACTTGGTATATTTATCGAGAATTTGGATCCTATCTAATTATAAAGTTTAAGCATACATGGATCAGTTTTCGATACTACACCTTTATTATGAGATTATAGGATCAATTACTAACAAGAAGCGTATCGAACCTCCTGATTACAACATACCACTTTTAAACACTGCAATTTCAGACACTTTCGGTTGATTGACATTTTCCCGCAACGATCCCAGTCACGTACATCTACTTAAAACTCCAATTGGAAGCTTAAAAGTCCGCCAAATAATAAATAAAACATTTCTCCTAAACAACGAAAGTCAGTAACCAACATTGATTAACTGGAAAATATTCGAATTCCAGGGAAAGGAATCTAAATCGTTGAGAAACAGCTTGCGCGCCGTAACGCGCCGTCGTCGACCCTCATTAATCATTATCTCGCGAAGCGACTGCTAAAACCGTCCTCCGAATGAAAACGTCACGCAATAGACGCGCTCGTTCGAATTGCTGCGGCAGCTCCTCGAACTGAAAAAAAAAAAAAAAAAGGAGGAATGATCGTCGGCCACGGCCGCGACGCGCGCATAGCCGCGTGCAATTGACGAGCGCGCGCCAACGGTAATTTCTGCGAACGCGGGACGCGCGACGTTTTTATACCGCGTTGAAAAAAAAAAAAAATACAAATCCCTCGCAATTGACCGAGGTGTCGAAAGCGCGCGCGGCGCAACTTTACGAGTCACTTCTCTCTCCCGAGGCCAAACGACATTCTTATGGGACACTTATTGCCTCGTTCGGCAGGCGAGGCGGCGGCGGACGCGTTTTGCGCACCGCGAGGAACGCTGCCTCTGGTGCTGCAGGCTTGCCCCGACGCGGGCACGCCGCACGCGCCCAAGATTACAGGGCGGCCGGGGCCGGCTGTCGCCCTTATTTCCTCGCTCCGAGTCATTTGAATTCGCAACGGTAAGATAAGACCTGGGGTAAGATGAGGGTGGCACGGGGAAAGTCGCCAGCTTTCGTTTCGGAGGATAATTTTCAAGCGAAAAATTCGTACTTTTTTATTGGCAAGATTAAAATGGCACGTTTTTGCATGTATTTTCTGGCTTGCAGCTTTAATATTTTCCTTTCAGTTTGGAATACCGAATCAGGTTCACAAACTAAAGAGCAGAGATGAACATCTAATAAAATCTTCAGCTTCGGCTTTAAAGCAGTCTCGCGCGAAGTCGAAACTCCATTAAAATAAGAGAGCCCCGGTTCGCGCATCATCCCACAAATCAAGCCGAAGTTACAGTAAAAACCGTAATTACTCAATAAAACGAGGACGCGCGCGCGAGAGCCCCCTTTATACACGGGAATCCTCCGGCTAAATTATGCAGATGAGGCTCGTGCAAGTTCGAGGTCGTCTTGAGCGACAGAACAATATGCGCGCGGAAGAGTCCGAGAGAATGAGAGAGAGAGAGGGAGAAAATTGGCGAGTCGCGCGCCGGCAGCCCCGATGTCAAATAAACATGCCAGGACGAGCAATTTAGAATATTAGGCTGGGCCCCGAGTCTGTCAGGGTCGAGCGTGAGCTACGCTGATGACGGCCGACCGCAGAAAAAGCGGCGCCGCGCGCCGTCGCGCAATTGCCCCGCGACGCGGTGTCAACCGCAAAAGCCGATGGGAATGCAAGCCGAAGATTGGCCCTGGCTCGAGAGCGGGTATTGGTTCGAGGAGAGGGTTGTCAAGTTGCTGCGAGCGCTGCGACGACCTCCGCTGCTTACCTCGAGGTTTTCTCCCGAGCGAGTCGAGATCCTCGTGGAGTTAGTATCGGCT
This sequence comes from Ormyrus pomaceus, assembly GCA_900474385.1. Taxonomy (NCBI): domain Eukaryota; kingdom Metazoa; phylum Arthropoda; class Insecta; order Hymenoptera; family Ormyridae; genus Ormyrus; species Ormyrus pomaceus. The sequence continues at coordinate 45,234 of UCOM01001244.1, forward strand.
GACGGCTGGTGGAAGTGGAGAAGAGCCTTGCTGACGAATGAGAGATTTTTTCGTTTAAAGCCCATGTTATTACGTTGCTTAGCGAGATATAAAGTTTCTGGGCGATTATAGTTCCTTCCTGTAGGCATTTATCCTTAAATTTTGGCCTGCGATAAAATGAATATTAGTTTCGCCTAATTTTACGAATCAAATTTCTATGTTTAAATAAGTAAATTTAGAAAACTTTTAAAACCGATTCATTTTAAACAATAATCTAACAAGGAGAACACATGACATATGGGTAATGGATTTTCCTGTAACTTTGGGATATGTTTTCTAATGTTAATTCGATTTTTCAAAAGTTATGTGCTCTTTTAGCAAAAATCTAAGAAAAATCGATTTTTGTTTAATCACGTATAACTTCTCAATTATTAACGGTACAGTATTTTAACTCCCCGCATTTGAAAGGTGAGATCAAATCCTATCGATTAAAAAAAAAAGACATCAAAAAATCTTTATTTGTTCAAA
>UCOM01001245.1:0-45794 GCA_900474385.1 Ormyrus pomaceus
ATGAGCATATAAATATAAAATAATAATAAAAACAAGATAATAATGGAACAATAAATTAGTTAGGAGGAAGCTAACTGCCAATGACTTGGCAGCGGTTTTTTTTGTTATTTTAATGGTAATTCTTTGTTTGACTATAACTTTTGAACAAATAAAGATTTTTTGGTGTCTTTTTTTAATTGATAGGATTTGATCTCACCTTTCAAGTGCGGGGAGTTAAAATACTGTACCGTTAATAGTTGAGAATTTATAAGTGATTAAACAAAAATCGATTTTGCTTAGATTTTCGCTAAAAGAGCATATAACTTTTGAAAAATCGAGTATTACGCCGAACGGACGCGGCTTCCTTGATATTTTAACATGAGAATGCATATCCTAAAGATACAGGAAAATCCATTACCCAAATGTCGTATACTCTCCTTGTGAGTGCCCTTAGAACGTATATATTAACAGTTTAACTAAAACAACATTTTTATGAAAATATTTGATGTAATATATTCATCAATACTTTATTTTAAATAATAAAAAATCATGGTTGAAGGGGTTAAAATAATATATATTCAAAATATTAATTAATCGTTATAGAGACACTTACGACCGGACTTACTCGCAATATTAGTATACAAAGGTTTGAAGTGAAAAGTCAACATGCAGTCAAGCTCGAAATTCTCTAGGTGATTGTCAAAGTTTGGACAAAGAAAATGTTGATCAAAAATGTTTATGAGATTCGGTAGAAGTTTTGATTAACATTCACCTCGACATTCGCGAAACTTCAGCACAACTTAACTGTTCGCCTTTCCAAGTGTGTCTTTGCTCTTAGTTTAATCTTAACTTTAGCTATAAAAATCTTAATAAAACTTGAAGTTACATGTCACTAAAACAGGATCTGCGAGTTTTGGAAAACTTTATAAATTAGTGCACTGAAGTGACTTAAATCTGATTAAATTAATAATTTTTTAATTTGCGAAACATTTAGAAACTCAAAATTGACTTTACTCTGAAAGTTTATTTTATTAAAGAAGATAATTTTAGATTATGTCAAATTATTAATCCTATATACTTACCTTCAATTTTTATTGAAGATATAAACAAAGTAAACACATTAATTATATTATTTCTAAAATATCAACGCAAGCTTTTATATCATTTAATCTTCAATAAAATTTTTTGTTGCAAAATGTCAAATAGGAAAAGGCAATGGGCAAAACAAATAAATGAGAAGACTGAAAATTTCCTGTTTATCAAATTTATTTACAATACCTGAAGGAAAAAAGTAGAATTTCGCAAAGGAGCAAAGAAAAACCACCAAAATGCAGCAGTACAATAACGTAATAATAATAATAATAATAATAATAAAAATTATTAAAAAAAAAAGGAAAACGAACGTAAGAAAATAAGAAAAAGTAACGATCGCATACGGTTATACAAGGGTACGAGGAAACGCAGCGTGGGCTTCGATGCAATTCCAAAGATCGCTCTAGCCTATATGTCGACACATTGCACGAACACGTACACATCTCTATAGTTAATATACTTAAACTTACGGGAATGTACACACACGTTCGCCTCTCCTCTCGCTTTTCTCAATCCCTCTCGAGCATACGAAATAACTCTTGCGTCGACGTATCATCGCTCTTTCTACTTATATGCGCTAGAAAATGCGGGTTTTCTCATTTTCCAAAGGGGCGGGAGAGGGGGAGAGGGAATGTCGCGTGATAAGGGCAATACAGCAGTCTCAAATAAATTATTGCAATCGTCTATAATCTCTCGTAAATGTTTGTTATTTTATTCTCGTCCTCTGATTTTTCTCTAGTTCTCTCCATACAGTCTGTCGGCGTTGTTTAAGTCTAGAGAAAGATGCAAGCTCGCGCAATGTTGGATTTAGTATTACGTATTATACATTCACGCAGTCGGCAATTATATCACGCTGTGTAGGTGCACGTTTCGAGATCGAGGCAGTTGATCGAAGAGAGGAACAATGATTTTCTCGTCAATAAAATACTATTCGAATTTGTTATCTTTCAAATCGTAGGAATGTTAAATTTTCGTAATACTTTGCCAATTGAAATTCAAATTATCCTTTTTTATGAATCGATAATTAATGGAATGCTGGACAAGAGCATTGTTCCAATCTTCGTTCAATAGATTCGCCTCGAAAGTTTGCAAGTGCTTCATACGAAAATAAAAAGTATCTAGTAAAATTGCAGAAAATTCACAAAACGGCTAATTAACAAAGCAGCTTCGCATAATTCTCGCTTTTCAATCAAAGACTAAACGTAATATATTGTGTTGGCACGCACGTAATAAAATAATATCAATAATAAATATAATTATCATAATTACAAAGATGCTTTTTCATTCGTTTTATAATTTAAAACTCTTTGATCCATTCTCTTAGAGATTATTTTCATCTACAACTACTTCTCTTCTATATATCATCAATATAATATATATAATATATTCTCTTTTGATCTACTCGGACACGATTTTTAGTTTATATATATACTCATATTTTTATTTTCTTCCGTCCTCTTTTACGAAAGAGGAGTAGGGAAAGAAAAGAAAATGTGATTGCGGTATTCACAAAAGTATAATTATGTATATGACATACTTATTTATATACACACGATACACGTACCGATGCACTTTTCCTTTGCCTCGCCTTTCCTCCGACGTTTTTAAATATTTATATTATGTATATTTTTTACCACTTTATGTATATACGAGTATTACATTATAGACAGGATTTTTCGCCAATACGACATTTTCAGCAGCTGAAATAAACAATAGTCTGGTTGTACACTTGTGTATATTTCGCAGCTCTTGTTCTTTTTGTTGCAAGCTAGCTTGTACTCGAATCAGTTTAGTTGCTTGATGAATGCGTTTACTTGTTCAATTTCACCTCTTGCAATTACGTTTGCTCTATTTCTACGTAGGACGAACGTTTGCTTTGAGCTCGGTTAAGAAAAAGCACTTTTTTGTTATAAGTAATTGAATTATTTTATGTTTCAATTCATTCGTAGTCGCCTAAGTTTTACCGACTCTCTTTTGTATACTTCAGCCTCTACTTTTACGTTTGTATTGTATATTAAAAATTTAATTTTGTCAAATTATAAAATGTTTGAATGAAACTTAATTATCGGTAGGTAAAATAATTACATAGCAACGTAAAAGGAACTGCAACTCGTTTACAAACTAGTACACTAATTCATTGCATAGTTTTAAAATTTATAAAATATAATTTCAACGAATCTATTTAGGCGTTCGCATTTAACATTGAAGTACACAAACTTTGTCGTCGTCGGCACAATAAAAGTTCGGAACACCTTTGCAAATTGATTTCTACTTCTAATTTTTCACTTGAACACGTATCTGTTTGTTTTTTTCTTCATAATATTCTATGACAATATTTTACAGGTTATATATTAAATCGATGACACAGCGAATTTTACGAAGAGCGATTTAGTGGTCATCGGAAGAGAAAAGAATTTCTTAAATTTTATCACTCACGAACAGTATTCGTAGCAAGTTTTTTAATCCTATGCAAGAGAGCGAATTGGTATCTTTGATTCTGAAATGAATCGGTTTAACATCGATTTTACGAAATAAATATAGGTCTCTGTTTCCAACTTATTTGTCAGTAAGAAACAAATTTGCGATAAACTTAAATTAAATCATTCCAAAATCAAATTTTCGTACGTTAAAAGATTTCTTTACAGTTTTAGAGAGCTTACATGGTGTTTTACAATTCATTTCAATTTTGTATATTCGATCCTAAAATGCAAGTTAGGCAACACGTTAAGTTAAGAAAATGGCGCGAAAGGCAAAATCTCTTAGGCCCCGTAAGAAAAAGCATGTGACTGACGGATGAGAAAACAACGTGTATCGACAACATTTGGAGTTTTTTCCCTTGCTTTTTATGCTACAGACATGGGCATCATTTTGTAATACATGAACTTAATTAAAAAAAAGTGCTGCCGACGTCAACGAGAATGGAGAAGGATCTTCATGTCCTTTTTATACATGTACGTCGACTGATAATACAATAATTAATAGTGATAGTAATAGTACAATACTGAACACATGCCTTATTATTAAATGTAATGATGTATAAATGTATAGAAAAAATATTGTGAGATGCGTTCTCGTCGCGTGATTTCTCGTCCCCCTTTACCATAAATAAAAAATATATATTTCCGTAATAAAAATATTCGATTGCTTTCCGTATTGTTAAAAGAGTTAAAGAATTGTTTTTAATTTATTAGTATCCCCTAACCAATTTGAATATTATAGTTAAATTTGAAAAAAAATTAGTAAAAATTAAATAACATTTTTAGCTTTATGAATCAAAATAAATAATCAGTAAAAGTTAGTTTTAAATAGTTGATTAATTTACGAGCGATGTATTTACGTAATATGACAATTGACTTATTTTGCCTTTATAAGCTATAACGCTGCTAAAATAGTTGCTCAATCACTTGTATAAAAAAATTAGTTTTCATTATACATACAAAAAATAGTTCATTGAACTATGTGTAATCTAGTCAATACATTAATTTCATACTAAACTTGCTAATGCTGTTTCAGCTGCATCAAGAGAAAAACTTAGAAAAACATGATTTTTTTTCACAATAATTGACAAAAATTCATGGAAGCATCTATTTATCGTATTCTACTTATTTTAATCTCCCCTACATTGAACAAACAATACCATAATCAATTAATACAATAATGAATAATAGAATATCGAACTAATAAATTATGGTAATTAATCAATTTTTTTTTTGTAAAATCACGCTTAACTAATATTTCCTCCGTGCGCTTGAAGCTCTGCCCATGTCTGTCGAACGATGCTAGACACTTTTTTTAATCTTCCCTAAACTAAATCTTCTTTCCGTTCACATATCAAATATTTCTTAGAAATATTGATTCACAAACGTGATTTACAATTCATAAAGATTCCGCGTCGTTTGAATATTATACCGCGAGTTGTTAGACATTTTTCAAATGCAATTTATCATCTCGTTTTTTTTTTCAATAATTTTGACAACGATTTTTTTCACGACTCCCCACATTAATTTTCTTGAAATTTCAATATAAAAATAATTATTATGATTACAATTGCATGGCTAAATCTAGAAAAATTGCGTTAATATCAGTATAATCTGGACTAAGAAATATTTCTTGTACTCTGGTCATACTTTCACAGAAATTTCTCACGAATCAATCAGGAATGATTTATATTTTTCATTCGAAAGATTGAGAAAAATTTCTATTGCAGTGAAACAGGTTTTAACGCAGTACGAAATTTGGTGTTTCTTAGTGCAGCTGAAAATTCAATTGATCTGTACATTGCTTTTAGTACTTGCGCACAAATATCAGAACATTTAGCTTTAATATTATTTTAAGTAATCGTTTTTAAAATTATATATGCTTGTTTAAATAAAGAAAAGTTATAAGTATTAGAGGCGCATAAGAGTTTTCGGCTTTGTTTTATACAAAATATTTATTATTCTTCAAAACATTTCTCTGTCTAACATTTTTTGCCATCTTCCGGGTAAACTATGATCCAGATCAGAAGAAATTCAACGTTTTTTGCAAGTATAAATTGAGTGAGAAGTTTTACCACATTCTGCGAATTCACCTGATATTACTGCTACTGATTACCATTTACTTAGATCATCATCAGACCCTTCATGGTTGATACTTGCGAAATATAAAAGAAATTAAAAAAATTCATTATTAATGTTGTCATATTGTCTCCAAAGCAGAGTATTTTTTCCGATTTGTTGGAAAAAAATAGAAAACCGTGGAAAATATTTTCAAGAAAAAGAACTATTTGATAATCAAGATTTTTTTTATAAAACAACGCCGAGAACTTTAGCATATCCCTAATAATTCAAAAGTGATACGCGAATTGCAAATAATTTTTACAAAACAATTAGTAATCTTTATGTAAATTTTTTCTTCTACTATGAATTGATTGATTCTATCAATGATTTTTTAATAATACAAATTGCATGACCAATTTCTTCAGTTAACTATCGAGAAAATTGGCATGATTAAACAAGTTCTCTTGAAAATCGCATTGAGAGAACGTTAAATTCTTTACCATATCCACGCAAAACTGACACTCATTTTCACAATTTATTTCAATAACTATTTTTACTAAAATGTTTAGTAATTTATTTTCAAGAAAATCATTTTTATCGAGTCCACTTGGAAAACAATTAAAAATTGCAAGATATTTGTTCACTATAGATTTAGTTTTCTGCATTTTCTCTGCAAAGTCAATAAAAAGAAACAATAAAAATGATTTTCTTTGCACGTTGTTTATTGCGTATATCACATATCGCGAGATGATGCGAATTCGTTAAAACAACGATAGCCACTCAAATAAATCAGAAACAATGAATGCGTCTAAAAGTAGGTCTTCAAAACTTATATCAAAGCAAAGGGAAATTTTTAGCGCTTACAATCAAAAATAAGACTTAAAACGACTCTTATTACAAATCAAAGAAGTACATACGATTTACAGACTGACTTTGGCATTGACTAAGGATGACATTGTGACTTTACGATTACGTTGTGCAAAATTATTTAGACCACATTTATAGCTAAGAAGCTCTTTGACTTGCAATAAATCAATCGCTTTATCCGACTTGAAAAAGATCATAACCCCCAGGGGGTTTTCCAGAAGCTCGTCATTCCAGAAGACATTCTCGTCGCGAAGAAACCGAATCTGTTCTCTAAATCTTAAACATCGATTATTTAATTTTACAGTTAAATTCCTTCCACAAATACTTGTGCTTCCTTATTGCTTATTGATCCTCCAAGATTCGATTCCTTCCCCAAAGCTACCACCTCCGAGAGAAAGAGAGCGCACACGGTTTTCTACTTGAGATCGAGCTCGACTTCGGGGCTCTCGATGACGAAGGGCTTGAGCGTCTCGACGATGGGCGTCTGGTCAGGATCCACCCTGATCCTAATCTTGTTAGTCTCCAGTGACCTGGGCAACGTCCTGGGAAGTTCGTCCTTGAAAGACGGCAGGTGTCCAGCTCCGGAGACGGACTGTCCAGGCGGCAGGCCGTAGGGCACGTAGATGCGCACGACATCGGGACTCGGTTGATGGGACGTCGCTCTTGGAGTTGGCAGCCCGCCGCTTCCGGAGCTCGCCACGCTGACGTTCGACTGCGTGTCCAGGCTGTTGTCCAACGCCTGGCTCCGTGTCGCCGAGCTGAAGACCGAGAGGTCCGCAGTCGATGTCACCGACGTGTCCGCCAACGAGCGCCGAGAACCGTGAGGGGACACGCTGCAGCCGTCCGCTATGCTCGGGTCGAAGGAGAACTTGCTTCCTGCGCATATTAGGTTTACGTGGTTCATACATGGCTCGCTTTTGCTCGTGTTTGCGTTTAGCTTTTAGTTTGGGGAATGTATGTACGTGGAATCTTTCGTGACAAAGTCTTTGAGTGTTTTTATTATTATTATATATATATAGCGCGCAGTTAAAGCTGGAAGCATGGATGCTGATTCTTTTTGTTTATCCGTGGTATGATAACGATTATGTGCCTTCACCATTTTTTTAGAAGTTAAATGTTAATGCTGAATAGACAGATGCAAAAATAATATACAGTAAAAGGAAAGTTTACGTTGACTATTGATTAATAAGTCACGAAAACGTTTACTGAAATTAAAAGAATTCTGTAGAAATAATCAATATCGTTTCATTTCTTTTATATTTACATTTCTATTATTATTGTTATATGGATTTTGAAATTCAAATATTTACTTTGGATTTTATCCATAGTTAAACTTGTCGCAATTTCCGAGTTCCAATGCGTCGATTCAAAGTATAAGTTTAAAGTCATTGGAACAAATTACCGCTATATATCTTTAGATAAATTTTTAGAAACATTTGTGAATTAAAGTAAAATGTCCTAGAAAACGTCAATGATACCAATTACCGTTAAAATAAAATTCAGTTTTTCAATCGATGAATAAGAAATGTACTAACTCTTATGAAGTGTTTTTAAATAAGCTGAAAATTAAATTTAACTCTAAAAAGTTTTATTTGCAAAAATAACAAATGTAAGCTCTATATTTGATAAACTTAAACTACTGCTTCAAATAAGAATTTGATTTAGCAACTATTTTGATAAATGAATGAGTTTCAACAGAATCCTAATACAAAATTTACGTATTTTTATAAAAACTAATGCATGAGTTTAGTAAAACATCGAACTACTTTAAGACAAAATAACAATCAGAAGATTAAGCACATACATTCAGTTTTAAGTAGTAAAATAAAATGTTTAAGTAATCAAGCCTTTTTAATGACGGATAAAAAATTGTTTCAAAACATCACACACGTCCATGCATGAAGAAGGGAAGCAAGTTCAATCCTTACAGAGGAAAAACAAGGATTTTCGAGCATATGTAGCAAATGTTAGTAAAAGAAGTTATAAACATTAAGGGGGTTATTTTGGTATTAATTTTTTTGTTTATTTTCATCACAAATTATCTTACAATCTCCAAAATTCACTGCCCTTCGCAATTTGTATAAACAATGTTTTAGAGAAAATAATCGTTTAACTGTAGAGTACAGTTACATATATCTGTATATGTTACTAAAGAAGCGTATTTTTATACTAGCAAATAAACGACGAAATAATGATCAATAGCTTTTTCATGCAATCACGTGTTGCCGAAAGATATCACTTTCACAGCCCCTTAATATTTATATTAAAGCTAAAATTTGTGATTATTTTTCTGAAAAAAATTGCCAAAATTTATCTTTCCTAAATAATTTATTATATTACCCATCATGATATATTATAATTATAATAAGATATAAAAATATACAAATTAATTTCACAAAAACACACATACTACAATAATGACTCGTATGAAAGCGAAATGTTAAACATTCTGTTCTACGTTAAGTTAACGAGATTAAACTAAAACAGGTGAACTAAGAAAATAAGCATTCTTTTTCTTTGTACGATCACAAATATTCTCTTTTTTCTTGTTCTAGACAGCTACAAAAAATTGTGATTTAACCGCTACCCGACTCTAAGAAAATTCACATTACATGTCTACGATTGAAAAATAACAAATTTGTGTCATGTTTGTGTCATACATCTGGAAGGCACTAAATATCTTCTGTATGTCAAAATAAACTTTTATTATTTTTTATCAATAATTAACTGTTGAGTATTCTCACGCTTCACGACGCACATTTGTACCTGAACTTGTGCATCTTTTAGTACAAACGAGATCTTACAAAAGGGCAAGCATTTATGTACCTAAATATGTATCTATATACTCGACTAAAATTCAGCGCGTGATCATTCTTAATTCAATATGTAGCTGAATTTGAACATTCTTCATGATTTCGAACAACGGGATCCTAAGTATATTTAGAAAATTACCTACTCGGAATTCAATCCTATCGGCGGAATAATAAAATAATATATAGGATCTAGTACTGTAATATCAAAGTAAAAAAAAGTATCTGATCAAATAAATGCAAGAATACATAGATTATATCTATAAATCAGTATATATTAGATAATTAAAATAGTAGTCATTATTGGTTAATGCGGAAATAAATAATTTTCTAAATACACTCAAACGATTATTAAGTTAGCTTACAAACAGGCGATCACACTTAAATTCTCGTTAGTCGAATAAATTGTGCACGAATGTGTAAAGTGTAATATCGAGAAAAAATTAAATTAATAAAAAAAAGGAAGAAGAAAGATGAATCTTGAGATTCTTCAGAGCCGAGTGTTATAGATAAGTATGACGTTAATGTTCGAGTCAATGCAGCTACTATCACGTACTATGTCCTTGCCGTTCACGTTATCAGCGGTATTAGTAGTAGCGGTAGTGATAGTAGCAGTGGTAGTAGCAGTAGTGGTAGGAGTGCTAACAATGTCAATTGTCATGTGTGTTTCGCATTCGTGGTCATTGGAGGTGAGGATTGACTCACCGCCGAGGCTGCTATTGCCGCCGCAATTGTTTGCAATTGCGATTTCCGTGGGTGTAGCGCTGCTCTCGCGGCTTTCTTCTTCCAGCACGACAGTCTGCCGCCGCTGGATCACGGACTCGCGCATCATCTGCTGCGCCTCGCTAAACTCATCTGCTCGCCTGCCCACCTAAAGCGTCGACAAATTATTTATTTTTCTGATCCTAATGGTAATTGTAATTGTTTGATAGACTTTGTGCACTTTTCGTGATTTCTTCAATACTTATTTTATATTTTAAAGTATTCAATGTTGCCCCATCTCTTGAATCTTTTTAAAAAAATTTAAATAATCAATTTCTTAAAAATTTCTTAAAAATAATTTTTTAGTACAGTAATTATGATATAAATGCTTTGGATGTAGTTTTCTTTTTACAAAATCTCAATTCTAAGATATCAATCAATACATTACAATAATTAAAGCATTATTGATTATTAATTGTAAAACGTTGAGATTGAAGTACCTTGCTAGTGAAGGTGGGCTCCTTAAAAGTACCGAATGGTTGGCGGGGCAATTCATGCGGCAAAGGTGGGCCCGGATAATCGAGCTTGGCACGCTTGAGTTCATCCATACTGCGTTCAACGGTGCTGATGACCGTGTCGTCATCGTAGCCAAAGTCCTTCTCGAGCTTGATCTGCAGATAATTGCAGAATTCGTCAAGGCTCTCCATCGTCAACAACTGGCGCTTGTGCATCTTCATTACTGTATACGCTATTGCAGGCAGTACCCGGTCACCGTCAAGTAGAAATATGTCCCAAATCCGAAGACCGAGACTGACTGGTGTCTGTGAGAATTATAGTTCGTTAGCTTTCCTTTTAAAAAAAAAAGTATGAATGAAATACAATTTTCAATGCACTTACTCTTTCTTGAAATACGACGAAAAACCATTTTAATGCATAAAGTATGGAGTCACAGCCACACTTGTCCAGTTTTCGCTTCAGTTTTGGAAGGAACTTAGTCATTATTTTGTCATGGTGCTCTATGAAGCGATTTAACTTTGGAAAACCATCTACATAAAATCCTGCAATTGTCAAAATAATTTTTCAGATATAAATCTTCTAAAATTTGTTAAATAACTCCATAACTTTCAAAACCTACCATGCATGCTATATTTTTTGTCAGTGAGTAGAACAGACAATCCCCAAAATGCTTCTTCTTCATCCATATACAACAAAAGTAATCCAGCTAATACAGACATGCCTTGACAATATCCAACTTCCATATTATACATACTATAGGCTGCCAAGACATAAAACATGGATCTTTGTTTAAGACTATACCTCTCCCTAAAAGAAGTATTTTAATTATAATATCATAAATATAGAGTAATTTTCTTTTTAAAACATTTCGTTTATTTACTAAGGACTTTTACCTATAATTAATGTGATCTCTATATTGTCTAGCCACATCAGCGTCGATTTGTCTAATTTCAGTAGACCATTGACGGGCAAGTGTTAACATTTCTTCATATTTTCCTGCTTGTTCTGTTTTTAACTTTGTAATACCTAAGAGTAGCATCCAAACTTGTCCCCTAAACCTATCAGGTATTCCCTTGTAAATTCTGCGCCTTAATTTTTCCTTAGTAGTAGAAGCATCCCAATGTTTTGTCATCTTTTCCCATTTTTTTACTCTCTCCATTTCAACATGATGGAGTTTAATTTCATTCTGGTCCATTTTCTGTGGTAACCGTCTATCACTGAAATTTAAGAAATTCTGCTTAGCATGGTTCTTAAAACTTTACATCAAGGTATTTATTTCTACTAATTTTACTTTTCTTTCTTAAATTAGTATAGTGAATGAAAACTTACTGTATGAATCCATATCTGTCTGTGGTATGGTAGACCTCATAGGCAGGATCTTCCCAAGGATCGATCTCTGCACCCTCTCTACCACGGTCATAGCAGCTGAATATTCTATCCCGTTCTGCGGCAGACCGTTTTAAAAGTTCTTCCTCGTTCATTCCACGCTAGAGTTGGTAAAAGCCAGGCTTGTATGCATGCCGTTTTGTTAGTAATCACTTTGTCGATGTTTCTGATTAATCAGCACCATCTAAACAAAGAAAATAATATATGCTATTATAGAGTCACAAAAAGATACTTTTAACGCATTGTATTTCAATATTTGCTTTGTCACTATCTTTAGATTTCCACGTATAATAGGTACAAAGATTTATACTACATAAATATCTAAATTTCATTCGTAGAAGACAATGAATCAGAAGTTCCACAAACAATATTTTAGCTTAATTATCTAATCTAAAACTAAAATCTTTTTAAGCCAGAAGCATTTCAATTAATTTATAATACTGTATTTACATAAATTTCAAGTAATATGTTATAAGTTACAAAATAAATTAATCACTTTCATTTAGAAATTTAGGTGTATCTTACATATTCAATGAACTTTCTCTCTTTATTGAAATTAGAAAATTTATTTTTATTTTCACAGAAAAATGTGTTTATTATTTTACTTGTAAAAATTTCTTCATAAAATTAATAATCTATAGTTTAATAATAAATTTTTCACACATGATTAATTATCTTTACTTTCAATTCATAAACTTTCTTTATAAGGTTTAATTTCCATATTTTATGATTAAAACTTTTTTGTTATATCAATGTCAAATTATTGTACATTAAGAATTAAATTTTTATACCAATAAATGGATCCAAGAACTTTATAACTTATTTGAAGAAACATAAGTGATAAATCAAACTCAAGTCCACTTTCCTTTTAAATAAATTTTTCAATTTGCACACATGCCACAGAATCTTGTTGGGTCTATTAAATCATGTAAGATTGGCATTGAATTATAATCAAACTTCAACCTACAGCCATGCTCCAATACATTTTGCAAATTTAAGTATTATTATTGCCTCCAATTAATGACATTTATTTTGCAGACATTGAATGACTCACTTATTCTATCAGACAAATGGTATCTCAGAATCTCTTCTTCCAAATATTATCTCATACACCAGATAATCAAATTCCAATCCTTCATACTAACATTTCTCAGAGGATTTCAACACCAAATTCTTTACAATGTCTGAAGAAATCCAGCTGAATTATTTAGTAAACAAAGCACACAAAAACTGTGGTCCGATGACAAATTTTAGAACATGCATCAGTCCAACTAATATTAACCTGCCCACTAACAGTGAAGCAGCAGAATCAGCGTAATCCGAGAACAGCCAGGGGCATCTGTTCTGCTTTCAATCATCCTGGGGCTTCCCCACAGAGCTGAAAAAAGCAGGCAGCCCACAGCATGCATGTCTCAGTGGTGAAAAAAGAAGGAAGTCCAGGAAGGAAGTAGGGGAGAACATGGGGAAGCCCTTTCCAGCAATACTCTCTTTTGCCACGAACACTCGCGCTAAATAATGGAAATCCCAGTAGAAAGACTCACAACTGTTGACAGTCGGCAGAGCGTCATCTTCTCTCGCTCTCACCAGCATAACTGTCGCACGTCCCAGCGCGCCGGAGCAGCTGCTCTCTTGAAGCTTCCTCAGGGCGACCTGGACTCAGTGGGTGATGCCGTCAATATCAGCATTGATTGCTTCCAGCCGCAGCCGCCGTCTCTGCACACGAAAACTCTCTTGACTCTCGATCTCCTCTCACACGGCAGCACTCGGACTACTACTGGCTCTCGCTCTCGGAAAAGGCTGTGTGCGTAGCGGGACGTGCGCTATCTCTCTTGCGTTTGTCGGTCGCGACGTAAATCTGTGTGAGTGAACGAGCCGCTACCAGAGCTGAGGAAGAACCGACGACGACGACGTCGAGACGTCGCGCTTTATTATGCATGTGTGCGCAGCCTTTCTCTCTCTCTCTTTTCCTGTTCGTGTCACCGTGGATGTGAACGTTTGATCGCACTCTGTAGAGGGGCGACGTGCGCTGGCCACGTTTCCGACGATGTTGCGGCGGTGTTTTCGTGAGAGTCCTTAGCCTGACGCCATCTTTTCCTCTCTACAGAAGTAAGTAGCCCCGCGGAGAAAAAGAGAGGAAGAGTGCGATAGACGAATGGATGATAATGGAGTTAGAAAGAGAGGGAGAGGTTATTTGCTTGATAAGAATGAGTTTGATATACAACGTGGCTGAACTTAGACCGAGCGGCGCGAAGATTTGAATTGGAAAGCTGCTGTTCACCTTGAAAACGTATAACATAAGGGCAAAATAACAAACAATTTTTAAGAAGATGATTCACCCTGTATCTTACTATCCCATCAAAACAAAGCTTATGCAATTATTTAACAGAATTTGCGAATGCTTGAAGAGCAATACAATTTTTTAAAATAAATAATAATATATGATTTACATATCCCTTCTGGGGGATATCAATCTGAAATTAAAGACAAATCTTTATTAGAGTATATTTTGAACAAACCTAAATAGCACTATGTACTCAATATTTACTTGATAACGATATATGTTACAGACTATTTTTAAAGCTCAATGAATATCATTTCGCGTTGATAATATGAAATGTTACAATTCCATTATCCTTTCAATGATAAACAAAAAAGTTTTTATTTACATTTCTGACTTTTCCTCAAATATAAAATCTTTGTAATTCATGCAAATTTATACATTCAAGAAATTCATGATATTTTAATTTCACTGTATTTAGCAGTAATATTTAAATTAATTTCTAAATAAATTATAATAAATAATTCTAAACCAATTTTTTTGTTAATACAACAACCCTACTTAAACAAGCAATTAACCCTTGAGCCATCGGCGCTAAATTTGCATAAGGACGTTTTATTAAAATAGCGCAATAATACAAAAGACGGTCTTCTATAATATTAGCGATAGTCATTGTTTAAAAGATAAGTATTCATCCCACTGACTATAGAGGATTTAAAAATCCTAGGCAGGTCACGGATTTTTATCGGGTCAGCAAAAGCTCCTTTCTGGTACAGACAGATATGCCATTCATTTATTATGAAACTAAGAAGTCTTCGAATTTTTATTCTTAGAAAAGTTAAAAAAAGGCAAATTAAATGTAATAATAAATAAACCTGATTAAAATTGCTTTATTAGCGAATCATGAATTATTAAAAATTTGACTCATTAATTATATTAATATATTCAGTCATAAATATGCATGTGAATATTTTTATTCCACCTTTTTATATCATACTTTAATTTTGTTAAAAAACTAATCTTCATTTATATTTAAAAAATCTTTCAACTAACAAAAAAACCTATTTTAGTGATTCGAAAAGCGTTGCAGTCCCACATTTTTGCAAATTGAACGATTCCGTTCTTACTTCCCGAAGAACAATCAGGTCCAAGTAAGCCCAGAATCAATATCACCGAGGCTCAAACTCAGCGCATCTCCAACTAAGACAGCCATATCGAGCTCTAATCCCTAAGCAGATTTCCATCAGCTGAACCCCGTGCCGAACACCCCCGCCTTGCACACAAAAGAAAGAAAGTATTGATTAAAACATCCCTCCCTCTCTCTCTCTCTCTCCCTCTCTCTTCGGTGGCCCTCACACATTCACACTCGATTGCGGACATGCGCGCTGCAAGCTCTGACGTCCCGAGTGTCCTCGAAGGGAGAAAACACAGACGACGCACGAGGTGCGAGAGCAGCAGCAGCAGCAGCAGCCATGTTCCACCGGGCGCCGCGGATCCTGGCGCAGCTCCTACTCCTTGCCTGGGCCGTCGGGCCCGGCCGGTCCCAGGACAGCGAGGACAAGGAGCTCGAGCTCCAGAGCTGCATCGACGGCTTCGTCGTGCACAGGGACAAGATAATCAGGACGCAGGACTCCCGGGACATGGGGGCCCAGTACCTCACCGAGTTCGACGTCGAGTCCAGGCTCGAGTGCATGAAGCTCTGCTGCGCCACCAAGCACTGCGACGTTTTCATCTTCGAGGAGAAGGTAATGACGAGCCCCAAGCGAAATTGGGGCAAGGTTGAGGGCTCTGCGGTGAGGGCTACTGACTGATTTATATATTTGCGCGCTCGACGTTATCGGTATTCGGTCAATCGAACTCAAGTGTTTAGTTTAAGCAGTGGTCAGTTCTTGGGAAAATTGAGATAGTTTCGTGGTAAAAAAAGGGGGTGTAATTGTTCAAGCTGCGCTTAAATTATTTTTATTTTATTGTCGTATCGATTTTTTTAAAATGAATTACGCTTGATAAGATTGGTTAGAATGTGACGATGTACGAGTTTTTTTTTTTTTTTTTATTTTACGAAAAAGACTAGAAAATTGGTTATTATTTTAGTTGATTATTGTAGTAGATAATGGTATAAGGGAAAAAATATTTTTTTCGATTTTTTTTGATTTCGATTATTTTAATATATAGAAACTTATTTAATGATTAGAAGCATTTTATAACTGAAAAGTAGGTCAAAAAATTTTCGCAAAAATTGTCTTAATTTGAAGTGAAAAATTTTAAACAAATAATTGTTTTCAACAAATGAAAATTCTTTACGCAAAAAATAGCTCTTTCGAAATATCGAGTAACCTCGTTAAAACGAAAGAAAAACTAATTAAGCATGTATTTTTACACAGAAACCGGGCAGTTGTTATTTGTTCCATTGTGGCCCGCCGCAAGACTTTAAGTGCAAGTTCACGAACCACGCTAATTACAGCAGCGCGGTACTGACTAATTACAACCTGCAGGGTCCCTCTTTGGAAGAGCAAATTCGCCGAAATCAGCAGGAACACGAACTTAAATCTTTGAGGTAAACTACTTTGCTCGCCTCCTTCCGACTGCATCGTTTGAGCGGTTATTTAAAAAAAAAAAAATAAATAAACACTTGACTGCTCGCAGGAAGTTGGAACCTCCTTCGAAGGAGTACTCTTATTTTACCAACGCCCCAGTTTTGACTTCCACGACCCTCGCTCCTGCGCCGTCGACCACGTCCACGACGCCTGCCCCTGTCAAAAGTAAGTCAGAAGTGATTTTTAGTTTAATTCATGGATTGCCTTTTGGTGCAGGTAAAAATAGATTTAAGACTGCAAGATATCTGTGGCCCAGAATAATTGTAATGAGTCTTTGAGGAGGAAAAATTTACAAAAACGCAAAATATTTACGTTTGTAGTAGATTTTTTAACTATTAAAATACTTTTCATGCCAAAAAAGGATTTTATTTGTGTTATCATTCCATGAAAAATGTTATTTTTCTAGTACAGAAGTTTGTAAAGATGACGATCTTTAAGCAATTAATAAATTCAAGAAGCCGGTCAAATAATTTTAGATTCAACAAGATAAAATATATTTACATCGATTTATATATACGTATAAGCGATTTTCCCGTACTTCTTAGTTCTCCCATCTTTAAAAGTCTCTCAAAAAATCAAGCGCAATAATTTAAATCTCCGAACTATTCATAAACTTCCTCGATGAATGTAAAGCCGAGTATAAACATTGCATCGAACAAATTGAATAATCCAAACAAGCCAGTCCCAAGTCTCTCTTAAACCGTCGTTTTACGCCCGCAGTTCCGACCTGCAGCCGCAACCAGTTCGAGTGCCGCTCGAACGACGACTGCATAGCGATCTACAACGTCTGCGATGGCATTCCTCAGTGCGCGGACGGCTCGGACGAGGCCGCGGAGCTCGGCTGTCCGGTCGAGAGAACGACGCTGCCTCCCCCGCCGCCGCCGCCGCCGCCGGTCGTCACGTCGCCCAAGCCCTACATTCCGATGTTGCCGGATGTCTTGAGGTATCAGCAGATGTTCCAGCAGTCCCAGCAGCAGCAGCAGCAGCAGCAGCAACATGCTCAGGTAACGTTTTTCGCTGCTCCTCCTGGCGGAGATTACCCGTTTTACGACCCGATGCTGGGGACGATTATTTCTTTTACTTCGGGAGCAAGAGGTTTTATGTTGTCTAATGGAGGGAATCGTAATGATGCATGTCTTAATAAAATGCAAACTATTAGGTTTGATAGTTTCTTTTTTGTCGAATACTGGAAAGCAACTGTTTAAGCGAAGCTTTAATGGATTTGATTTACAGGTTTTATGTAGATTATAAAATGCTCATAAATGGATTTCTCGAAATATAATTCGGCTGATATAATATTATTGATAAATATTTATTAAATTTTGCGTAACACAAGTTTAAGTAATATTTTACATTAGGTTGATGGTGCATTGAAATGAAATAAAAGAAAATATAACTTATCAAGATATAATAAACTTCTCTTTGAAGTTAGTTTAAAAGCAAAGTTCACTCGAGAATATTGCGGAATCTGCTTTGAAACTGTATAAAGTAAAAGTTGCCGGTAGCCAGTTAGCGACATCAGAGGCAATACCCCCAGGGCAAAGCAGAATTTTCTTAACTTCAAAAGAAAATTGCTTTGTAGTTGGAAGTAAATATTACACTTTATACGATAACTAATAATTAATAACAAAAGGCATATTTTAGCAGACAATATTATTCCTTTAATAACATTAGTTATATATTTTAACTTTAACAAAAAATCTTACGTTATGATAAAAATTTTATCACAAACTGCAAATAATTATAATGCAGATATAAGACTCAAAACAATTGTCATCTTTTCACTCGGCAGTACCCAATACTGTACCCGGGCGGCGGCCACGTACCAGAGGGCAGCAAGAGTTGGGCGATGTCGAATCCAAATCTCCACCAAATCGGATCCGCGCAGGAGGTAAGCTACGACGGCAGGGGCTACGGGATGCAGCAGCAGCAGCAGCAGCTGCTGCAGCTGCAGCAAGTACCGGACGAATCGATGAGCAGCGGAGGTAGCGGAGCCGCCGGTATGGGCCAACAGCCACTGCCACTTAACTATAAGCCCCCGGGCTATCAGTGGAGCAATTATCAGGCACCGATTTACGAACCGAACCCTAATAAGATCAATAGTAACGCGGCCCTCGATGTGATGCATGCCCAGAATGCTCTCCCGCCTGCTTACGAACGTATGTTCCTACTTTTGCTATATATCACACTTTTATTACACGCCTCGACACTTGATTGCTAACGAGAGGGCTGAATGTTGCGTGATTGCCTTTTTTTATATCGGGGGTGTCGCAGAAATTTTCGAATATAATAATAGTTTATATAATTTTAGAATTTAGGCACATGAATGATTTTTTCAGCGTTTTTATAGCTTCTCAAATATAGAAGTAATTAAAGTTCAGTAACAATATAATATTTACCGCGAGTGAAAAATCGATAATAATAGTCTATTAATATTATAAAATCTTATAGTATAATCAGTAATGACAAAAATACAGATCTCCTCCTTAGCCGTTACTCGATCTTGCATGATTATGCGTTCCTGATACGCAGTTTCGTTTATGACGCCCGAAAGCAAGTGCTGTGAACCCCGTGGAATTTTGAGGATCCAAACTGATCAAACATTATTTGATTCCGTGTCCGTATAAGTTCCTGATACACAGTGTCGTTTGTGACGCCCGAAAGCTAGTTCTGTGAACCCCGTGGCATTTTGAGGATCCAAACTGATCAAACATTATTGGATTCGGCGAGCGTAAGTTGCATTTTTCCGCATTTTTCCCATTTTACAAAACGCAATTTCGCATATTACTGAATCGAAAAATAATGTTTTTTTATTAATTTGTCTTCAATATTCCAGGCCCTTAGTACGAAAATTGTTATTAGAAATTTACCTATTTATACTAATATTGATAGTATTAAATTAATCTAATATAGGTAATTAGACGTATGTATATATTGCTTTCAAAAATTTATTATCAAAATATTTTTTTCTTATCAGATTGAAAAACTAACAAATAATAAATGTATTGATTGATTTTTTTAAATGAATTTTTCCATTTCAGTACAAAAACTGAATTAATTACTCCATAATCACTTTAATTAAACTTGTATTGTGCGATAATAAATATTGTTTAATTATTTTAATTTGTTTATTCTAGTGTCATAAAAAAAGTCAGATAAACAATTGATTTCACTAACTTGGGATTAGAAATATTTTCAATCAATGTATGTTTTCCTAATACGCAGCTCTGCTTATGACGTTCAAGAGCAGTTGTATAAGCACGGAATCGCCTTTTTGAGGACTTTGCCAACATAACCACAATCTCTTCTTTTAAAATGATAAAAAATATTGCTTAGACAATATAAGAAAATTGGTAATTGGAAATAGGTAGATGAAGTATTGCTTATATTCATTATTAAAATATTTCTTTAATATTTGAGCCGATCGCTAGTAATAAACATTAGAATATTAGCTGGATTTTCTGAATGTTATTGTAGCTATTATTAAGTTAGAAGACTATCATCACTACGTTACATCAGATTTATTAATATCATGCATTAAGTATATTTACAAGCACCTAAAATTTATTAAAGAACTGCAATTTATATATTTTTCAACAATTTCCGATATTACCTCGATCTTCTACTTTCTCATACATTCCTGATACAGAACTCCGCTTATGGCGACATTTAGACTACTCGTCTGCCAGATATATAACTTTCAGAATTCGTTCTAAGGTAAAGTACCCAATACCTGGACACTTTGTAACCAATCATAAACAGACGGTGTTTTCAGAACTGAAGAACAAAATTTTATGAAAATTTTTAACCGAATTATTAATTTATAATCTATTAGATTAATTTATGCAAAAATCAACTTATTTTCATGTTTTTTTGTTTTAAATATAAGTTTGAAAAAATATGTGTGGGACTTCTATATAGTTGGACACCCTATGTCCAACACTGTAGGAGTTGTGAACAATTACGGGCCCTATAAAAAAAACTTTTAAGGTTTAATAAGATCAGACGATTTATTGTGTAAATTGGCAGCATTTTATTGAAGTTTTACTATACATATATTTATAAGTTGTTTATGATTTGTTTTCAATAAGGATACTTTTACATGCTTGTACGGTCGCTATCAGGTATAGAGATTTAAGAGATACCTACAGACTTAACTTGAAACGTAACCTCAAAAAGATTTAGGTATCGTTTACAATCAATCTAAAGAATAAATGAACACAATATTGAGGTAATTGCTTGGTTTATTTAACAAGCAATGCTAACAAAATAATATCATTATACCGTTTCAATCTTTTATAACGGTTACTTTTTACAGTCCAATTTTTGGTTGTAGACTGTTCAGGTATTGGGTACTTTACCTTGATCGTCGCAATAACTGGAAGTGTTAAAATTCACTATTAGGAACATGATCAGTAATTATTAGGACAGGAACAATTTTTAAGCTGAGTAACTATTGGTACATTTATCGTCTTTTTTATTTAAGGTTTTCTTTTATCATAGTAAAAATGAGTTCTTCAAATAATATAAACAATTAAGGTAAATGTACCAACAGCTAACTAATTTAAGAATTATCTTTCCTACCCCAAGAATTAACCACCATGTTCCTATTAACCTAACATATCCCAGTTATTAGTACACTAGGACAATTATTCGTAAATTTACCGTAAAGAGTTTAATAATATAACCTCAATTTCTTGCTTCTTTTATATTAAATAGCGTTAGGAAATAGAAAATTATTAATAATAAGAAGTATGTACATGAAGGAATATTAATTATTTTAATCAAAATATTACTATAATATTTGGACCAAATGTTATTAACCAATAACTTAATTAATAGATGATGATATATTCTTCAAAGCAATTTTTAAAAGCAGCTCTTCTACCGTCTTATATATTCCTGATACAAAGCTCCGCTTATGACGACATCGAGACCACATGTGCAAGCATGCAATCGTCTTTTTGAGGACCTTATGTCGATTTCAATTCAAAGTATATATTTCTTCTTTCCGGGCTCCCTAAGCGGAGTCGTGTATCAAGTTGTCATGACTGTGAGTTAGTAAAGCTTTAAATTCAAACAGCATATGACAATTTTAATTTCAAAAAAATGTGTTTAATTTATCGAAATTTAATTAATTAGAAAAATTTCGACGCAGATTATCCTTCAATTAATCTGCGGATTTTATTTTTGTCGTTTAAAATATAAGAAACAAAAAGCGATAGATTGCGTCTAGGCAAAGTTCTCAAAAATCCATTTCCTGGTTTCTACGTTTGGTAAAGAATAGTGGGCTAAATCTCATGTAACGGAAATATGTATCAGGAGCGTATAAGGCGGTAGGACAGCTACTTTTAAAAATCCATTACTTTTACTCATCTTTTAATAAATTATAATTTAAGCTTGCAAGAAGTAGTTTTCATGAGTCAATAAATTGGTTCCAATATATACTCTTTTACTTGAGTTGATTACTTATATAATAATAATAATATTCAGAATAATATTCAAGGATATTCCAATGTTTATATGCCCAAATATTAACAAAATACTACAATTATTGATAATCCTTCATCTCTTAATTTCTGTTATTCTAATTTCCTAGTAAAACATTATTTCATTGGCCATTTTACAAAAAATAGAAGAATTACAGTTACATTGGTATAAACTCCTCAAAAAGATCATTCCGTGCTTATATATTTGCTCTTGGAGGGCTCCATAAGCAGATCTGTGTATCAGGAACGCATGACTGTAAGCTAGTAAAGCTTCATTCAGAACAACCAGTATGAAAATGCTCGTTCATTCATAGGTAATGTCAAAAAAATCACGCATGCAATAAATTCAAATAATAAAACCCAAGTAGCAAAATAGATAAATGAGATTTGGTTTAAGATTGATAATAATAACAAAATTTTTATACGAATTTTGAAAATTCGCGCCTTCGCACAGCGAATCAGATCGTGGCTCGAACTGCGCATGCTCAACTTGCGGCACGTGCACGCAGTAGAAACACCGGGCCCCATAAGCGGAGCTGTGTATCAGGATATCATGACTTCGAGTTAGTAAGATTTAAATATAAGCGTTGATATCTAATAGAGAAGCGTGTTGATATTCCGACAATGATTCGTTTCTGGTTTGAATTCATAAATATTTGAATAATAAACGATCATTGATTTATTTCTAATTAAGCTCTATAAATCACGATATCTGCATGAACACTCAAATAAAAGGTGATCACAGTAACTTCAGTCTTTTTTACACTTTCACGTTATAATCTTGATGTTTTATGGCAATCCTTTTTTCTTGGAATTTCTTTAAATAATTTTAATCTTTTTATTTATGTCTTGTAGAAGAACAGCCGCCTCATATATTCAAGCATAAGGGGCCCAGTATGCATTTAGATGACATTGAAGCAGCAAAGTAACTAAATATATATATTAATATAATTCATAAGCCATATCGTTTAAAAAATATTGTTGACACTAATTATTATATTAGTAGTGGCTTATACGGTCAAGATCCGAATCGAGTTTATGCTCCGTATTACCAGTCTGGAGTACACCGCGTAGAGTCTTGGCAGGAGGGAAATTCCGCACAACCGATGCCGATAATGACAATTAACACACGAGCTCCACCGCCAGAAAATTCACATATTGAATCGCAGAAACATTTAACAACGTCCACTGCTGCCCCTCCTTGCGATGTAAAAACTTACTGGATAATTAACAAAGCCGCGTATTTATTGTGTTTCAGCCAAAATGTTTAATTGGTAAATGTTTTTTTTTACAGCCATCTGAAAAACAGGACGATAATTCAAACGTGCAAAACGGAAGCGTCAAGAAGCCTGAGAATGACGAAGCTCAGAAGCGGGTTCATTCTGCACCAAAGGAGGTAAAAAATAATGCCAACAATCCGTCTGATATGGAAGTCCAACCGCTGCCCGAAAAAATTGTACAGACAGAAAGCCATCGAGGTCAGTTTGAGTACAATAAATTTTCTGGCTATTTTTATAACAATAATATTGCAAAAATGGTGTTGTAACAATACACTGTATTACTATTAGAATCCACAAACATTAAGACAAGAATGTAGCAACTCTTCCACTACAATATTATCGTAAAACAAGACTGATTGTTTCTCCCCTATCAAATCAATATTTGCAGTGAAAAAATCTAAAATTACAGTTCACGAGGCGGAGCTCCGAACGATCGCGGACACCCATCATCAGGAGCACAAGAGCATGGCCATAACCGACCATATCGCGCGGCACAGCACGAAGCTGGAGGACCTGGAGATGTCGAGACCGAAGGGGGCGGTGATCTCACTGGCCCTGGGCCTCACCGTCACCGCCGTCATGGCCGTCCTCATAGCCTGCCGGCTCAGGGTCGTGAAACGCCGCGGCCGAGGACGGGGACACGAGTTTGCCCACGACGCGGACTATCTCGTCAACGGGATGTACCTCTAAAATGCTGATGGACTTTGTGCGCAGGAGTGCAAATGGAATATGATTCCGAGGAATCGATTTCAGGCGATTTTTTTTTATTGGTTTTCGTACGAGTTTTGGGTTTGCTGTTAAACTCTGTGATTTGTTGGAAGATTAAAGATGAACGCGCGGACTTTTGGAACGGATTGGAAATTTGTTTGTTTTGATTAATGTTGAGACTTGAATATTAAATTAAATTATGAATTTGATTTAATGATAATAAGGACATATGGTTTTTACAGTAACTAAAATAAAATTTTAAAAAACCTAAAAATTTTTCGTTGCTTTAGTATTTTGATTTTTAAGATGAGTTATAAATATTGAGGCTGATTTTGAACAGCAGGTATTTTCATCGACGGTTCTAAAAACTTTCAAAGTGCCCAAAAATATATAATATATGTAAATGAATGCGAATGATAAATAAAAGAATTTGCAGTTGAAATAAAATAATCAAAATATTTATTAAAAATCGTATTCAAAATCACGCAAAACTTATAATCTTCTAAATAACTGTGACTGAAAACATTTCAATGCTTCGATTAAAAATACAAATCAATCTTGAAAATAAGATATTTTCAAATACTATGTTCTCACAAATATTTCAGTTACAAGAGATTTTATTCTACATAGCAATTAGTTGCAATTTAAAACAACATAAGCTATGTGAGGGGAGATTGAGGTAGTCTAGTTAATTAGATAAATAAAATAAACAATGTTTAAAAAACATTTAAAGGTACAAGATTCTGATTTTATTAACGTCAATTATCGTAAATTCCGTTGAAAAACTTTTTATACAATCCAAAAAATGTAACTTTAAAACGTAGTTTCTATCCTTCCTTCAAATTACTTTTAGTAACAATTACTTCATTCAATCCTGTACAATCACGCGTAATTTTAAATAGTCTAATCACTCACGTCCCGAGAGAGCAAAGCATATTTTCATATTACTCAGCTGTAACGCGGCTTGCGTCGAGAGCATTCAACAGAAGAAATGTAACAAGTTTCTCCAAGAGCGACGAGGAGTTTATTCTGCGAAAGGTTGTTGAATTATTTAGCATATATTAAATGCGGCACAATTGTGCCGGAAAGACCTTAGAAGGAAAAACTGCAGGTGCGCAGCACTTGAAATATAATTACACAATGCATATCGTGCGAACTAAAACGAGCGAGCGACGGGTTTTTTCTTCTTATAGGCTCGAAGTCGCTTCGAAAAATTAGCTAGCTTTCTAAATCCAAAGTTTTTACAAGTGCGAGTTTAAAAGGGTGAAAACATATTCGTTACAATGTTTTCATGTACTTTTTATTTTAGGAAAGAATTATTTCACTTATGTGATGTGCTGAAAATCTGTTTAATTATTATTGTTCTTATTTTTTTTTTAACAAAAAGTAAATATTAATAATTGGATCGATAATTTATTTGCAGAATTACAAGATTAAATAAAAATTTGTATGCAAAAATAAGAATTGAAGCAATTCTACTATTATATATTGGGCTTGAAAATGAAATTGAAATGTGGAATGTCTACAATGTCTTTTTTTATCGTAATCGTTAATAAACGTGTTATTTGTTAAATATAAAATTGATTACTGATTTCATTGACCTTGAAACCAACTAATTGTAGAACATTATTTTATGCTTTATACTATATATAAATATAATATAATAAAATATAATTTTATCCATGTTTGAAATTTCACCAGCTTTTTTAGTCATTTCAATAGTTCTCAATCTACACAAAGTTAGACAAAAATTGGTCAAATAATAGTGAAAACTTCCAACAGGGATATTTTAGAATTTTAAAACTAATTTATGAAAAAATTTTCCTTAGAAATTTTCATGAAAAAATTAATACCCCCAAACCATAAGCATTTAAGCAGTGATATCACATCAATAATGCCAATATTGCAGCGATGTATATTACTGCGACAGTCATTGATATGGGGATATTAATGATATAGCAGTAACTTTGCATAAAAATGATATAACGATCTACAGAATTGTATTTTTAAAATATTAAAAAGATTTATCAAAGAAAATTATTAGATTTTTTTTGCAAATAAAAAATTACATTTGAAAATATGGGTATATAAATATATGTCTCAGGTCTCTTGCAATTGCTTAACCTAAAAAAGTATAAATCTGGGTAATGCGTTTATATATAGAAATTGTAATAAATAATATAATTTTATGAATTGATATTAAAATAAATGTATATCCAAAAGGCAACAAATTTTTCATTTAACTATTATATATAAGTACTAAATTTCCCTAGTAGCAGACCGAAAGCATCACATGTGGCGGAAATACATGAGTTGAGTACTGCAGCGTTCACGTGCATGATTCTGATAAAATATATATAATAAAGTAAGCGCGACAAGGACAGAAGCTGTGTGCGCGTGCGGCGAATTTTCGACGACGATCACCCACGTACTTGCTTGAAGACCCGCAAAAAAACTCGAGATAATCGTTGACAAAAACCAAAAACGAGCACCCGTGAAGCCGAGAACATCGACGAAGCGACTCCAGTATGTCGACGATGTTGCGCTCGCTAAAATTCGTCAGGAGATTGAGCAGTGCCGGCGGCACGAGGTTAGGATACCCGCTGCATCGACTCAGCTTCGTCGAGAGAACGTTGTCTAGATACAGCGTCGGAGAACAATGTCTTGCCAGCTACCCTGCAAACCGGTTAGTCAATCGCCTTGGATATCTGAAATGGACATTTTTTAGGGAATGAGGGTCTAATGATTGTTTGTGGCTTGCAGGAATTATGTAACCAAAGCAGCGGCTAAACAGCCCTATAATCACAGTAGTCTTGATGCCTTGCTCAACGAGATGGATAGAAAGATCAGGTACACTGGCTTCATTAGAAAAAGAGACGTTCAGGAAATGCTACAACTTGTTACAGAGAAAGGTACTGTTTGTTGCGCAAACAAAAGGTATACTTAGAAAGTTTTAGCTTAAAAAAAAGCACATCTAATTGAGGATCATTTAGAAGTTTTACAAAGCTTTGAAGATTCATTGTTAAGTTTTCCTAATTCAAAATTTTCTATATCTTTTTTCCATGGTATTTATTTATTTTGCAGGTTCTATGACGAGCCCTCAAGCTTTACTTTTAATTCGGTGTTGTGGTGACTTTTTGTCTAATGATAGTCTTATAATTAGGAGATCATTAGTAAATCAAGTATGGGATATAATAAAAGAATTAAGTAATTCATCAGAGAAATTTTAATGTAAACCAGTTTTATTAAAATATTATTCTAAATATCTTAATTTATATTTTTAGACATACCTGTAGATGTATCTCATTACAATGCACTATTATTAGTTAATCTTGAAAATGAAACTGATTTTTCTCCATTAAATATCTTATTGGAAATGAAAGAAAAGAAAATAGAACCTAATAGGGTCACATTTCAAAGGTTAATTGAACAGTATTGCAATAAAGGGGATATTGCCGGTGCAACAAAAATCTTGGAACACATGAATGAGAAAGAATTACCTGTGAATGAAAACATTTTTAATTCTTTGATAAAAGGACATTCAGAGGCTAAGTAAGTTTTTATTTCTGTAAATTTTTCTGTAAATTACTTTAATTAATAGAACAAATATTTACAAATATTTTTCTTTAAACTAGTGATATTTCAAGCGCAATCAAAGTATTAGATTTAATGAGCCAAGCAGGAATTGACCCTACGTCACGTTCATATGCGGCTGTCTTATGTGCTCATGCAAAACGGGGTGATATAGAAGCAATAAGAACCACCTTAAAAGAGTGTGGAAGTAAAAATATTCTTCTTTCTGATAAGGAAGTTTTGAATGTAATTTACGAATTAGCGATTAATGGACACTCAAATTTCGTAGATGAGGTATATTTTTTAATTTTAAAATTAAATAGAAATATTATTGTTGTAAATATCACTTATAAAGTTGTTATAATATTTATAATATGACGATTAATTGATTTGATTTTCCAGATGATGGCATTCTTAATTAAAGGTTCAACATACAATAGAGATGCAATAATGTGTATTCATAAATTAATTGAAAAGAATCAAGAAGATGTAGCTTTTAATTTATTAAAATCTTTAGTAAAATCAACGAATAGAAATCAAACTGATAGAGACGATGCATATGAAGGACACTTCTTTATAAGAAAATTAATTTCTACTGACTCTGTAAATTGTTTTCATAATTAATTAATAATTTAATCATCAAATTAATGAAATACTAAATTATTATCTATTTCAGAATGTAGAAACGATTATTAAATTCTGTAAGGTAATGAAAAATGAAAAAATGAATCCTGCATCTTTCGAAATAGCCCTGTTTAATGCTTTTGCAAATGAATTTCATCATTTGGCTTTTCCATTAATAAAAGCATGGAAGGACTGTGGTGGAGAAATAAGGGAACACTACTTTTATCCACTTTTTATTTCATTTCAGAAAGCTAATAATTTGCAAGGTAAAAATATTTTTTCATTTATTACGATTGATTTCTAAAATCACAATGTTTATTGCCCTTACAGGTGTAATAAATACTATGAAAACTATGATTTTTGATTACAATATTCAACCAACAATTGCCACTGTAAAAGATTACATTCTACCTTGTATGGTTGACGAACCTTCCACGAATTTATCAATTTTAGTGAATAACAATTTAGCATTTTCAATTGGTGCAAATGCCATTCTCTTACATTTACTATCTGAGAACAAAACCAAGCAAGCTGCGAAATTCAGTGAGTATTATTATTTCAAAGATTTAGTCACAGTAAGAATTTTATTTTTGATTTGAAATACAAATGTCCAAATTATGTACAGTGCTTTCTACACGGATGGCATACCATTCAAAAATGATTGTGCGACCACTTGCACAAGCCCTAAATAAAACTGAAAATGTAGGCTCAATCATTGATATCTTACATTACCAGTATGTACAACTACTTAATAATGAAAATAAAAATGATCAAGCTGCAGAAGATCGAGTATCATCCAAAGAATTTGTTAGTAATTTTCTTGTAAGAGCTGTTCATGAAATTCCAAAATTTAATACGACTTTAGTAATTGCCGTAAGTAATAATTTACAAAAAACCATTTTAATAATTTTTAAAGATGCTTAAACATTAATTAAAAATATGTTGTAATATCTAATTAAAAAAGTAAACGCTGATCTCAAAACTTTTAGTGCCTTAATAAATGTTTGAAAAAAGGATTAAGCATTAACCAATCAGTAATTGATATATTTAAAGGACGCTATGAAAATATCGAACCTGAAATAGAAAAACTTTTAAATATTTTGTCAACTAAAGAATTACAGCCTGCTCCTTTGTTAGAAGTACATAGGAAACAACATTTTCCTTTCAAAGTAAGTTATATATATATATATCCTAATGACAAACATTTGATATTTAACTATTTGTATTAAAAAAAATGTTTTTCATTATTATTAATAAAAAAACAAATTTCAGAATATAGAATCATTTGATATAGAAAATACTGATGAGATGTCAATTGATTTCAAAATGACAGTAATTCAACAGCAAGCTAGAATGAGAAATGAAGAAGTTGTTGAAAAACTATTGAAGGTAAAATGTAATTTGTTATGCAACTAGTGCGCAAAGTAGGTGATTGCGCGAATCACATTGTGTACGTGTTGCGTATTAACACTTTTCGCACGTATATCGAACAATATTTTATAATACGACGGCGAAAAACGCTGATTTATCGCACGCTTACGTAAATTATTTTTTATGCTCTGCGTTTTTATGCTCGGAGTTTTATAAACTATTTTTTCAAAACTCCGATCGTAAAATCAGCCTCTCTGCTCGTCGTATTATAAAATATTGTTCGAGACACGTACGAAAGATACACTACTTTCACACTAATACCAAAATATACTATTTTTATAAGAGTGCGCGAAACTCAATTTTTCATGTCTGTTTTTCGTAATAAAGATTATAATATTATTTTTAGGAAGTAATTCAGGAAAATCCAGCATTCCCCGCAGGCTTTTGTGCAAATCTTGTTGATTTTTATGCAAAACTAAATAATTTAGAAGAAGCCCAAAAGTGGTATAAAAAAGCTCGTGAAGTAGATCCTAATTTCAAAATAGATAAAGCGAAATTTTTAAATTATGTACATTTGTTAATTAAAAACGATCTTTTATCAGGTAAAATAATTTAAACAATTTTTTTATGCTATAAAATGTAATAGTCTGTTTCAAAATTTTAAACGAAAACAATATTTTAGAAGCACTGCAAACATTAGAAACACCAGTTCTTGATCCAGAATCTGAAAGAAATATATTATGTGAAAGAGTATTAGCTACTGTAGCTGAAAACTATCCAGATAATTTAGAAAAATTTTTCTTTAAAATGCTTGACAGTAAAATTATAAGTAAAGTTACAATAAATCTCATTGCACCTGTGGTTCAAGTTCCTCTTGAAAAGTAAGTATTTGACGAATTATCAATTTATTAATTATAACCTACTTAAAAAAATAGATTTTAAATTTTATAATACTTAAAAATAATTCTCTGATATTTATTTAAAATTAATGTTTATGGTAAGTTTGACTTTTGCTTCATTTTTTCATTTTTAAACATTTTTTAAAATTTTAGCAATGAAATAGAGAAAGCTATAGAAAAATTCAAATGGGTGTGCGAAAATTTTAAATTAACACCACTGAAGAGGAGTTTAATGATTAAATTAATAGATGCCGAAGATGCCAAGTCTTTACAAATAGTAACAGATTTAAATACTCAGCTTTATGGGCAAAATGGTGCTCTATTTGATCTAGCTATTGCTTTCTTCGAATGTGGAAGAAAACGACAAGCGAGAAAAATTTTTGAGGTATATATTTATATTATTTTAATATTAAAAATAAATCTACTTAAATAAAATGTATAATGTTAACCACATAACACTTCATTACTTATATTAATTTTTTGATAAGAATCACAAGTTTTTCGCATACAGATCCTCTCTTAAAAAAGTGATGTTAAGATTTTAAGTTTAAACTAGAAATTATTTGTATTTTAGTCCCCAGGTTTTTCTTTGAAACGAGATAGAGTAATGTTTCTAGCACGTAAATACGAAAATGATCCAGAAAAGTTAGAGGGATTTATTCAAATTTTGTCTGGATTATACGCGGATATCGATCACTTATACCTCATATTACTACAAAGTTACGGTTAGTCTTCAATGAAAGTACATGTATTTTCAATAAAAAAAAGAAAAATAGTGAATAATTCTACATTTACAGATAAACTCAACGACTGGAGTAAATGTCTCGCTTTGTGGACGCAAATGCAAGAAGACAATATCCAGCCTTCAACCTCCTTCATGAATTTACTTGAAGAAATACTTAAGAAAAATAATCAGTCTATACCATTCGTCAGAGAAATGCGTGAAAGTGACACGAATATTGTCTTAACGAATTTTCATGATTCTATCGTTTCTTCAAATTTCGATAAAGCTGAGAAAATTCTACAAGAGTAAGTAACTTTTTACATTTGTTTAAAATATAGTTATATTTCTAAAATGTCAATAAATTGAAAATATTCTAATTAAATATTAAAATTTTCAATTAACTTTATTTTAATTCATTAAGTTTTCTCTATTCACGCGATCGTTTCTGCAATACAAAAATATATATTGTTTGTTATCAGATTTAATTCAGCTTTATAATATTTAATAAACGAAAACTATAGTGATAATATTTTTTATTAACTTTTAGAATACCATCAACTATTAAACCTGAATATACATTGCAACTAATACAAGCACAGTTGATGGAAAATGATATAGATAATGCTATAAAGAACTTTCAAAATTTATTAATGAATGCAAATAATAAAAGTTTAGAAAATTCGTTAACGGAAGAGATCGTTTTAAATATTATACGTTCATTGACGAGGGTAAACGATTTTGCTACTATTAACGAATTGCATAAAACGTGCCATCAAAAAAGTTTAGTAAGTAATTGATTAAAAAATTTATTTACGTCTTTATAACAATGTATTTATGACAATGTATTTATGTCTTTTGACTTTTTCAGAAAAATTTATTTACCTCTTTTAGTATAAATGATACTTGTTTAAATGAAGGCAAATACGAAGATTTTATAAACTACTTAGAAAATATGTTAGAGCCTGAGCCTACAATTGTAAATAGTTTGTTCCATACCTCTACTGCTATTCGTGCTATTTATAAACAACCTGAGTTAAAAGAGCGTCGTAAGTAATATTAAAATAACATATATATGCATTAAATCTTATTTTTAAAATTGAATTATTACATTATCTAAAATGATTTAATTTCACTATTTTTGGTTTCTCTTTGTTAAAGAAGTATGATAAAAAAAATACTAAATTTTCGAAGTAGTAAATACTTCAGAAACTGTTATGTTGGTCTTGGTACTTATAATGAAATTATAAAAGAAAAAGTGGTTATTTTCTAAAAGTTTAATTAAATTTAAAGTTTAAGAATATCACTGCACAATTAAACAAATGAATTAAAAATTTTTAAATAAAATTTAGTAATTTATATTTATAATAAAAATGTTTATTTCAGTCAAAAATTTTTCAAATAAATGTTTGGAAAAGAAAGTTTATGGGCCAATAAATACAATCTGGCTGAAAGAATTTTTAGAGAATAGTCCAGAAGCAGATCAAATTTTTAAAGAATATTTAAAACCTAACCGAAGATT
Source organism: Ormyrus pomaceus (assembly GCA_900474385.1). NCBI lineage: Eukaryota > Metazoa > Arthropoda > Insecta > Hymenoptera > Ormyridae > Ormyrus > Ormyrus pomaceus. Next base: position 32,950 of record UCOM01001245.1, read on the forward strand.
ACATAGTTTTAGCGCACTTTATACTTTAAAAGATAGAGAAGAGTTTGAAAAAATACCCCATTTAGTTGAAAAAGTACAAGAATGTAATCTACCCTACGAACATATTCGAAGATTCATGGCAGGAATATTAAAAGTTCTTCTGGAGTCCAGTTAGTATAAGATTTTACAATGTTTTTAATAAAGTTCTTTACAGAAAAAGTGAAATATTTTTATTAAATTTATAATAATAATGGTGAACCATTTAATAGCTACATTCATCGATAAAAATTATATTTAAAAAAAAAATAGTTTGATAATAAATACATTTTTTCTCAATGTTACAGATTCCCCAAAGAAATACGAATTGGCATGTGAATCAATACGTCAAACAGCAAATGTGATTCCTATTGATAGATTCAACCAAGCTACGTTAAAAATTATAAATGAAAACTTAACAAATGGACAAACCATAGAATCTTTAAGAGCAGAAGTCGAGAGGTAATACTTTTTATACAACAATCTTCCTATCTAATAAATTATTAAATATATTTTTTTTTTTAGAACTAAAGAAAAAGCTACTGGTTAGAGTTATCTGTATATTATCTTCATGAATTACAAATTCAACGAAACTGCTTTGTAGTCATGAAGGAATGTGAAAAGCATAGATAGTTTTGTACAAAAGTATATAAATCATGATATATGATCACAGTACTCAACAAATACTTACATTAAATGCTAAGTAATAATGAATTAAAAATAATTTGATTATTTTTATTTTTTAATATTAAATAAAACATTTAATTAAATCAGCTACATTAAACTTTTCACTGAATGTAAGTCAAGAGACACTTTGAACTTATATAACCGTACAAACATGTACTTTAGATTTTAGTAATATTGGCTAAATGAATGAATGTTGATTTATTAAATGTTAAAACATGTATAAATGTTCTGTAAATGTGACATCACTAAATTACAATCATATAAATTAAACTTCTTGTTAAATTAAAATTTCATTTCTTATTTTATTATCCATTTTTTATTATAAAAAATCGAAAATTAAAGAATTCAAATCAAAGAACTACAAAAGATATACACATAATTTGAATTTTGAATATAAATTTTTATTTCTTTGATTAATATAAAAATAAGTTTTAAATATTTTTATGATTTCAATCATAATCATTAAATTTATTTTTATGTTTAATATATTCTGGAAATTGCAACATGGTTAAATAATTGTAATTATAAATCTTATTTGTAAATATAAGGTATAAAGCATTTTTAAAGAATTATTTAGGATACTAATAAAATTAAACACGAAGAAAGTTTACATTAATTATTTAGTTTCTTGAATTTATATGTACATTGTTTTGAAAATTAAAAAAATAAGAAATTCTTTTAAAAACTAGTAAATTAGATTGTATGTTATACTATTTGTGTCAAGTCAGTAGTTTGAAAGTAATATACATTCTAATCTTGTAATTAATTCTTAAATAGTTTCAGTAATGCCTTGAAATTAAAACTTGTATTGTCGAATAAGTAAAAGCAACTTTGCTATAATTATATATAATAACCATTTGTTTACGTTTTCAATAGCAAAAAAGAAAACAAATTGGTTAAATTAAAAATAAAACACTGACAATTAAATTAAAAAATATCGTAGGGATTACAAAAATTCGTCACACCAATCCAATAAACATTGATAGCAGTCGTTGGATTGTTTTGTGTTTGCTTGACACGTGTCTTTCATCCATTCTTGAAATAATTCCCTGTCTTTTTTGAGAACTAGAAATTGACCTAATACAACATATGCCTGAAATAATTAATTTATTAATAATTTTTTAAATAAAAATGAAGCTTTTAAAAAATACCTTATCAAAACCAGAAGCTTCAAGGCGCCTTCCAAGAACTTCACCTACTCCAGCAAGATCTGTAACAGGTTTTTCTCCCATAGGCTCTGCCACAAAATTCTTATGTTTTTGCGATGTGCTCGACATTGTGCCTGAAAAATCGATAAACATTAAAATTGTGTAATGAAATTAATTTTTAATTTTTAACGCATATAAAATAAAAAATCTAATCTTTTAACAATTGAAATCTGAAAATAAGTAGGTTATACACGTCAAAAACAATAATCAAAGACAATATTGAATGAACTTAAAACAATATTAAAAGTAAAAAAGTATCATTTAGCAAAAAATTAAATTTTTACAATGTAATTGTTAATTTTTCACGTTCTAGTTTTTAGCACTGACTCACTACTCGCACACTTTTGTAACGGTTTTACTTCACGCACTTCCCTTTGAATTGATCGGATGGTAAATTCAATAAAAGCACCGATAAAAAGATGACAGAACGCTGAAATTTTTATTACTTACTTGTTTTTTAATATTGATAAAAGTGTTTATCACAAAAAATATTTATCAGCACTTCTGAGAAGATTTAAGTATAAGTAATTTTTAAAAATAAATACGCCAACGCCGAATTTTCGGTACACCTATTTCATGCTAATACGCAATTGGCGGCATCACGCTGGCGGCTTTTCAATCTTTAGGCATGCGCACTGAATTTTGATGCACATTTGTAAATTACCCTAAGAAATGAATTTTTAAATTTCTAATTTATTAATATTGAAATATTGACATTAATAATAAGTTTTATAATAATTGTACGAATTGAATTTCACACAACAAAAAAATGTTTAAATTATTACATTATATAGAAGTAAATTAAAAGAATAATTTTTGATGCTTTTTACAAAATCTATTATAATAAAGCTATTGTGAACTTGATAAGTATATAAATTATCAAATATTATATTAGATATGAAAATAAAATGTTATTATCTATGTTATTAATAAGAAATGCTATATACTGTTAACTAAATAATGTAAACAATTGTTATTTAGCTTTTAAGTTTAGTTTTTAAGTACACCAGTCCTACATAACAGGTAAACTATTGTTACCTCTGTAGGAATTACACGATAGACTTATAATAATGTATAGGATCTCATTATGTAATTTTATACTGGCTTAAATCAATAAATAAATAAATATAGTGTTATGGTTTTATATTGTTAATATAAAAGCTTTAAAATCTTTAACACTTGTTGCATAGCCTGATTAATTTAATTTTGCTCTAGTGCTTGTACTTACTGTTCTTCCTTGTTATCTACACATTCTTCTAATTATATTTTAAATTTACACATAATAAAATAACTTGTTTATAAACTTTATAATAAATTTTATATAATATTATTTATAATTTACTTTAAGAAGAAGATGAAAAATATCAATAAAGAATGCCAAATAAAAAACTATCTACAAACAAGAGAAAATAAATAAGAAGTACTAAAACCTTATACTTGCAAAATCTAAATCTCAAATCGTCACGCACAAATTTTATAAAAAAAAGAAAATGATAACAGGTCTCGCGCTTAAAAGTATAACTATTCGGAGCGCTGTCGGCCAATGTCGAACTACGTAGTCTCGCTCAAGCTCAAGCTGCGCTGCGGTAGTTCCGGGTTAGCCCTCTAGCTCGGCGAGATCCATGGGCGAGCAAGAGCAAGAAAGAGAGAGAGAAAGAAAGAGAGTGGCGATCGTCGTCGCAGTCGTCGCCAGCCAGCCATCGGGACGGAGGTGCATCAGCAGCGGAGAGGCGCAGCTGTTTGCGCTGTAGGTGTGTGAGTGCGACGACGGGGCACGGCTACAGCGGTCCTCTTTCCTCTGTCCGTAAGTACACGACATTGCACAACTGCATCGACATCCTGGGCCGCGGCGCGTGTACGTGCCTATCTTGTCTAAAGCCTTCTCCCCCTCTTCCGATCAGCTGTTTTTCGCGGCAGGCAAGAGCCGATGGGTATCGGCTCGTGCAGTCTTGTTTTTTTGTTCCCCAAGTGGATATTGTTGAAGCCGACAGCGGTTGAGCTTTACAGTGTGGATCTTAAAGTGCTCAGAGGAAGCTTAGAAGTTTCTGCAGGGAGAAGGCTTTTGACGGAGAGTATTTTTTTTATTGGACTGCTTTGTGGTTGAGCTTGTATGCAGGCAATGTGGTTTTGAGCTGCTCGAACAGTATCGGTTGTCAAAAATCAATGATATTAAGCTCTGGTATCAGGTAAGAATAGAGTGGGTCTTGTTACTTGTTTCTTTGTACATTGCTCAATTCCATTTAAATTTAATTGTACAGCACTTGCATCATTTTTAAAATATGTTTAATATTGTATTCAAGGCAATTAATTAATGTATTTTTGTTTTTAGAGTAGTAAATAAGCAGGATTCGAATGACAGTTAAGAGACAGCTTGAGCAGGGACGGCTGAAAGAGCAGCGGTGTTGTGATGGTAGAGCAGCTGGCCATCATAGATCTTCAGTCAGAGTATTGGGTACTGAGGGGGGCAGGTTAAGAAGATACGTGGACCAAGACAATAATAAGGCTCCTTCGGCATGACTAACAGCAGTGCCAACAGCAACACTGGGGCTGCGGACCTTTTTTACACACTTGAGTCCAATAAGCTCAGTGAAGTTGAAGATACTAAAAAAGTCTTTCATGATCACTTTTTATCAAGTAAGTACAAGATAGACTTTTCTTTCATTTAATAAAAATTATAATTTATTAGTGGTATTTACGTTTTTCTTTATTGCTCTTAGCTAAAGATAACTGGCTTGTAAATGGACTTTTTGACTACTATCTTTCTACTGATTCTCTGAGAGCTGTAGAGGTTCTAGGAGGGGTAAGAGAGCCACATGACAAGCATTTGTTTGATAAGTTGACAGAAACTCTTGCTGCTAAGCCAGCTAACAATGGACAGAAAGTGCAGGCTCTAACGCTGCTTGGACATGTGGCTCGAAGGCATCCCCCATGGCTGCACAAATTGGCTAGTCACACTCTTTTTAAACAACTGCTTCATTTGCTTAAGGTATTTAAATATTTGAACTTTTGAGAAAACTAAACATGAAAAGATTTAAATGAGGTTAATAAATCATTTTGTTGACTTTGAACATCACTTAACTGATATTTAAAAAATCTTTGTATATTCAATTTAAATGAATGAATCATTAATATACATAAACATAAAAATTGTTACAATATTCATTAGCTTAGTCACTTTATTATTCAAATACTCAATAGTTTCTTATTGATTTTCTCATCTTAAGTCTCAAGATTTTTTCTATAATATCACTAATTTTGTTTTAAAATTTTAGATGGAAGAAGATATAGTGTTACTCATGAGTGCACTTCTGTTGTTGATAACTCTATTACCAATGGTACCACCAGCACTAACTCCTCATCTTCACGAAATATTCGAAGTATTTTCTAGACTTGCATCATTTCATTATCATCGGTTTATATCCATCAAATCCACGAATCCAGCGACTTTGTCGACGTCGCTATTAAACTTTATTGACACCAGCGATGCAGACCAACTCTACCTCCTTCACTTACAGGTAATTTTTATGATTAAAATTAAAACACTTTTAAGTAGTTTTAACCAAGTATTAATAGAAAAATCTGTAATTTGTGATTTTTATTTTAGGTTGGATTGCACAACCTGTTTCACAGACTCTATGCGATGTATCCATGTAATTTTGTTTCTTTTCTAAAGCAGCAATATCTTCAAAGAGATCAAATACCGATTTTCAAAAAGATCGTTAGTCCGATGTTAGATTCTGTGCGTATGCATCCGCTACTTGTAACCATGTCCAAAGAATCAGAGATCTCTTCAACAAGGTAAATCTTTTCGCAATTTTATTTTAATAATCATATCAATTTTATTATGTCAATATTCAAAAACTTTTATTCTTAATAGATGGAAAAATTTGGAGCATCATGACGTCGTTGCAGAATGCGGTCGTTTTTCACTTCTAGAAAGACCATCACGAGATGAGGCAATATCGCTTGTCAATATGCGTTTTACACCAATTTCAGGTACTTACGATTAACCGACAAAAAAATTTTAAAAGTATGTAAAAACAATTTCTTACTTTTACTTTTGCTTACAGAGTATTCGTATACTCCGATAAATAGTTCCGAGTTCCCAATGGTGGTTGAGAATACAGATTTACACAATGGTAACCAGGAAAACTTCTGGTCACCGAGTATGATGGTATCAGCACAGACTCCACCACCACCAAATTCTCAGCAGCAAACGCCGATTGCACAACACGAGGTTAAATCGACACCCTCGACGCCGGGTGGTAGTCTTGTTGGGGCTGGATCCAGCGGCGCCGGAACTGTTAACAACCGCAGTAGAACATCGCCACCTGAAGCCGCTGTTGAGGCCACGCCTGAAACCACTCCAGTTAAGGTAGGTCTTTATACTCACAGTTCTTAATTGTTAACATTAATATAATTCCTTTCTTGAAATCAGCAAAGGGATTAATATTTTAACGAACTTATTTAATGACGCGGACCCAACAAGTATTAAAAATTCGAAGGAAAATTACACTAAAATAATCATAGCATAGCATTAAAACGTAAATACATCAATTTAACATAATTCTCGTGATATCATATCTATGAGACGACACTATTTACAAATTTCGATTAACATAGATTTAGCTATAATATCAATAATTTCACTTTTAATAGCTCTTTTGAATTCCACTAAAATTTCTAAATCACGTACGTTCGACGGTCGCTGTTTCCAAAGCTTGCGAAGTCTCGGTAACTACGAATGAAATATGAAATTACCTTTATTGCTATCCTCAAATAATAGCCGCGCTTTTATTCATTGCTTTGTATATAAAGTAAAATTCCTAGAGACCATCAAATCAATGCTATCGAGAAACTATGTGAGAAAGAGATGAATTAAAGTATCTCAGTAATATAACATTCATAATATTCCAAAATTTTATTTAATGAATTCTATTCTACAAAACAATAAAGTCTATAAAGTACTACACTGTTAATAACAATAATCTGGTCTAATAACAATATCGTAACGATTCTCTGATTTGGCTGACTGCGTCAATGCTTCTTCACAAGTCTTCATTTTCACTAAACCGATGAAAAAACAGTGATATATGAGGCAGATGTTTTCAAAATCTTAAAAGAATAAATTTTAGAATAAATAATCAATTATTTTCTTAGAAAACATAAACGTATCTTAAACGTAACTTCTATCTTTAAAAAGCAATAATACAACATTTTCAACGCTATTTTAATTTATCATTAATTTATGATACCGTATGAAGGACGTAGGTTAGGAGCAATTTCTGATCGAACATTTCCATGTTAAAAAGTAAATATTAAATCATTATTTTTCATGTCAATTTTGCGTTTCTCGTTTCAAATTTATTTATTTGACAATTATTTAAAGTTTTCCCAAAAAAAATCATGTATCTCGATTTTTTAATATTAAAAAGTGAAACTACGTCCTTCAAGATATTTTCTTGTAAAAAATTACAAATCGCTCGTAAATGTTGAATTAATTAGTATTTATTATGAGTACCGATGTCAGAAAACAATGAAAAGTAAGATACTGTTGCGGCACAAAGATGAGCGTAAGTGAAGAATGATGGTCGTAAAAATGCATTACAAATTACCATTGCGAAATTGATAAAATTCATAACATATAAACCGCAACCTGATAACTGACAAGGAATAGAACATCTTAAAGACATAAATTTTAACAAATTTTGGCATCTTATTGAATTTTCGTACCATTCATTGTGATACCTAGAAAAGAAGATTATGTTACATAATATTGATTAGCATTTATTTATTTTTAATCATATATTACTTTCAATCTTAAATAGAATATTTTAAGCGTCTATAAGTTCATTGAAATATTTGACTTACGTATCTTGAAAAATATCCCCGCTATAATCAATTAGTTTTTGTCCTGGCCAAGTTAAAAAGAATAAATTCAAGAGTATACCAATTAAAACTAAAAGATGTCTTAGTATTTCCAACGTATTACCCAACTTTGTTACAATCTAAAAACAACGCTATTATGGCATTATATATTTTCCTTTCTCGGTGCATATAATTCGATTCGCTGAATTAAAACAAAATACTTACAATAACTGAAATAGTGGTGATGATAAACATGCACGCTCCCATTTCTAACAAAAAGTACAAAGAATACGACGTTTGTATAATCTTGGCAAATCTGAAATTATAAGAAATAAATAATAAATTACATGGCATAGAACATTTATTGTGCATACAAAAGAAGCGCTTTATAATTTTTAATTCTAAATATTCGATTTAATTGCTGTCTTAATTAATAAATATTCGGAACAATCATGTATTCAAGCTAAATAAATGCATTCTAATGTGAACGTATTCTTTTTTATCTAACGACTTATTACTGGGATTTTTAATTATGCAGGAAATTATTGTTTCGAATCCGGCCTGCGACGATTAATTTCTATGATTTCTTTCCTCTCAATTTCACATTTAATATTTTTTCATACAGGAATGCGCAAAATTCGATTTTACGCAGTTTGGAATGTTTTCAAATCGTTTTTACGCCCCTTGTGTCGAAAAATATTGTTCGACGCAAGTGAGAAATATGACTCTCGGGCGAGACTGATTACCGCCCTCTTTCGACAATCAACTTTTTCGCACTTTTGTCGAAAAGTACCAAAAGTGTCACATTATTGTTTGGTAGAAATCTCGAGCTAAAAGTTCCACGTTAGAACGCTTTCATTTCGCTCGGAGATGATTGTTTCAACTATTTATTAAACTGAAATAAAAAAGAAAAGCTTTTTTATAAATGCATTGTTTCATTGTCACTTCTTTTCCGTAATACATCTGTTGCACTTAACCTTATAATTTCTTTATGCAGTTGAATTGTTTGCACGAGCGCTCGGTACACACGATAATCACCTTGCGTACTTGCGTACTCTTCCTGAACGCCCTTTATCTTGCGAAATTTGTCGTACGTTTTTAAACGATACCTAAAATATTGTACAAAAGTTATCAACTATTTTCTTGAACGCAAAATATATTTAAATTCTTAATGTTCGCAAAAACTAGTTTCCAGAATTGTTTGTATTACTTGACGATAGAAAACAGCCCCAAGCAGTGTTCAACGATAGCCGCGTACATCGGGTCCGTCGAGCACATTATTAAAACGGTTACTACACAGACTAAAGTTTCGAACATGAAAATTTTCATGTAGTGCTCGTAACTGTCGACCACATAATCTCCGTTCAATATGAACATTCGGGGTCGAGATTGATTTAAAGGATTTATCGAGTCCAATGCAATCGGGATGAGCGGCAGAATAGTGAAAATTATTAACGCTGAGATCATGTACACTGAAGATGGTAAAGAAATCCTTTAATTAGTATAATAATTCGTGCAATCATGAAACTTGAAACACTAATGAAAATTCAAAATGTTTTACATATAAAAACAATCGTAAGCAACCTTCCTCTTTCGGAATACTTAAACAGAATGTTTCTTTCGCTCTGATCAGTAATTGTTTGGAAATTTTTTGCTGTAGTTTCATACAAGATTTTAATCTGAAAATTAAGAAAAAGACTACCATCCACGTTTTTACACGTTTAATGACAGTTGAACCACTAACTTATTTTATTAATTTCAATAATATAATTTTTAATTTAACAAAAAAACAAGTAAAGTAGAATAAAATCTTAAAAATGCGATTTATCAAACGTCGCCAAAAAAAATGCAACATGTAACTTTAAACAACCGACCTTATCTTCGGCAATCTTAGCCGTAAACAGCTTAATGAAAATCCCAAATAGGTAGATCAGCGTAAATACGTTCTCCATCACTTTATTCAGATCCGTTCCAATATACTTGCTAACCGAATAAATCTGCAAACGCAACAGCATCGTCTTACCTCGACTCACCCCAAAGCAAGCCTACCGGACAAAAAAAAAACCCTCACTTGCGGTAAAGTTACTCCCACGAACAGCGATATCTCGAGCGCGTTGATGAGGTTGTTCTTCAGGCGGTTTTGGTACGGCCAGACGCCGAAGAACTTCAGGAATCGCTTATTATAAATGAAGTACCGACTGTCGTATATCTCCATTCCCGTCTTATTTTTTCCTCTCGCTCTCGCCGGTATTTATATAATATCAATGCGTGCGAAGCATAAGATAATGAAGGCAAGATTACGGTAATGTTGACGCGCGAAATAAAAAAAAAAAAAAAACTAGCGCGAGCTATTAGAGGCCATCCCTGTCGCCCCTCAATTTGCATATTAAAATGCAATTTTAACTTTATAGGTGATGGCGGTAATTTTATGCGTAATGCCAGCGGAGAAATAAGTAATGTCTTTTGTTTAATAAATTATTTATCAAGACGTACAACGGCTTTGTCGCTAATATTTTCGTATTATTATTATTTACATATTATTATTATTATTATACCCTGTCGCCCCTCAATTTGCATATTAAAATGCAATTTCCGGCGTCGCTATCTTTATAGGTGATGACGGTAATTTTATGCGTAATGCCAGCGGAGAAATAAGTAATGTCATTTGTTTAATAAATTATTTATTAAGACGTACAAAGGCTTTTTCGCTGATGTTTTCGTATTATTATTATTTACATATTATATTATTTTATTATTTACATATTATTATTATTATACCCTGTCGCCCCTCAATTTGCATACTAAAATGCAATTTCCGGCGCCGCTATCTTTATAGGTGATGGCGGTAATTTTATGCTTAATGCCAGCGGAGAAATGAGTAATGTCCTTTGTTTAATAAATTATTTATCAAGACGTACAAAGGCTTTGTCGCTGATGTTTTCGTTTTCTCAGTCACCTTCTTGGTTTAAGATAAGACGATGTTATTGTCTCGGAAGTTCGTTTTATTTGGGACGTACATTGCTGTTCTGCCAATGCCTTACTTGTTTCGTAAGTCACTTCAAGTATAATTTTAATAATAATTTAAAATTTTTGAAAATTTACAAATATACTATAATCTTTCTTCGTATATGTAACCGAAAAAATTCATATCACTTTTTCTTAATTATATGATTGTGTTTTCAAAAAAAGTTTTCGTAGTCACATTTTGCAGCATATATATAGAAATCTAATCTGCATTACTCCTTTTTCGTAAAAAGATCACCACATTGATCAGGCTATCTTGAATTCACTCACGTCTGCAAGGGTGGTTGAGATGCATCAAATGAGACTTCTCCCGGTCACAGGTGGAATACCTGGTAAAATCCAGTTTCAACTGAATCTAAAGCCTCTCCCGAAAGGGGTCGATTTTCGAGCCCCCCGTGCCGACTGGAACGTTCCGGTTCTATCTGGATTGCTCGAAAGTGCAAGGGGTCTCTGGCAGGGGATTGAATTGAAGTTAATAGTTATTTGACGATTACCTCTTATTGTTACTATTATTATTATTATTATTATTATTATTATTATTATTAGAGACATTTTTCAGTAAATTACTATATATTATTCGGTAAAACAATCATATAGAAAGCCGAAACCCAAAAGATCACCGTATATATTTTTTAGTAAGTTTTGTTGAAATAGCAAGAACCGTTAATAAAACAGATTAATACTTGTTACTGAAATATTTTTTTCTGTGTACATTACATCAAAGCTCTTCGTAATTCTTGTCGGCTTAGATTAGTCTAATGCCGTCTTAAATCTACAAAGCTTCGTACAAATTTGCGTATCTGCATCATCTCAAAATACAGCCATGCGAATCCCAAATATAAAACACTTCGACGTGAAAAAATGAGTGTCGATCGTCAAAAAAGTTTTCCCAATGTAACCATTCAACGAGCGGATAAAAAAAAAACCTATCAAAACCTCCCAATAATGCTACCCGTCCAACAATACCATTTCAATTAAAAAAAACTCTGGCCCGTTCGTCTCTAGGACCTGAGGCTGTCGAGTCGGCAGATGCCGGTGGGCTCGGCGGCGGTGCGCGCGCTCACGGGTTTTGGGAACGGGCTGCTGCTGAACTCGAGTCGGCCGTCGACGCCGACGTCGGGAAGCGCCAGCGGCGGCGGAGTCGTCGTCCAGTTGATCGGGAGCTCGGGGCTCAGCGGCCAGGAGGGCTCCTCGATCCTGGACCGCAAACTCGGGAAGATCGTCGCCGACCGGCAGAGCGCCGCCCTGAGGCAGGAGCAGACGAGCGAGCAGCAGATCAACGGTAGGCTCGACTACTCGTCTTGGCTCCAGCAGCACCACCAGCAGAAGCAGCAGGAGATACAGAGGCAGATTCATCAGCAGCAGATACAGAATCAGCTCGAGGATCAGGAGGTGGGTTGGAATTTTTTTCATTTTTACTATAAAGGTAAAGTCTGGGTGGGAGTACTTTCAAATCTCGAAATGTGGAGATGCTCGCATGGTCCTAACCAGCTTTTAAGTATCTTCGAGCTGTCGTTTCACTATTATTCATGAGTTTTAAATAGATTTTTTTGAGATTATATACGTTTTTTGATATCAAGTTATTATTATATGTTTGCGATTTATTATAATTTGAAATTATCTTAAACAGGTATCAGATATTGTTTGCTCGCAAAAACCGACCTCTTACAGCAACCATGATGCATCCAGAAAGGTTCCGCTGAAGTACTGCTGCAAATATCCAACGCCGCCTGTTCCTTCTTCAGAGGAGGTGCGTTAATTACATTTAATTTTAATAAAATTCCCGTTACAGTCCCGCGAGAAAGCAAAGTCTTGTCCAGAGATCGGCGAAAGCGGAGAGCACACAGGAAGCATCGGCGTGGAAGGTACTTTTCGACCAGTTAAGACCTCGTCGACGGAGGACACGTCGACGCAGACCCGCAGCCTCGTGCCCTACGAATTCTTTTTCTTCGACGTGTTCGAGCAGCGTGTGAGCACCGAGTCCTCCTCAACTGGTCACAACACCAGCGGACACCTCAACAACAGCGACCGAGAGTCCACGAG